>SEYY01006742.1:7500-15000 GCA_009176605.1 Armadillidium nasatum | reverse complement strand
GAAATACCATATTAAAAAGAAATACCATTTTTATGCTATTATTAAAAATGATATCCTAATCGTCCTCTTTGATCAAGGGGACCACTTATTCATTCAAAAATTTTATTTTTGAAGATATCTAAAAAAAAAAGTTCGTGCAATTTCTGCTGCTCTCTTATTTAAAAGATTAAACTATTCCAATACCATTAGTTCGTAAGCATTTTCGGGAACACGAACTTGTGTTAATCAAGTCATCATTCACACTACCAAATACCATCCAAGAAGAATATGTTTACAACAGTAAAAAGAGAGAGACAACTATTTGAAACGATATTGATTTGAAGAGTATGTCTTCTAAAGACAAATGTCCGAAAATACATCGGATTTACAGAAAATATATGAAATTGTAGAGCAACCTTGTCTTAACCTATTCTAATCTAACCTGACCTAATCTAGGGATAAAAGAGGAATCACCAAGTGAAGGAGTTTTAAATAACTTGTCTTAAAAAAAAAGTAAAAAATAAGTAAATAAAAATTTGTTGAGACATTCTCTCCAATGATACCCCTCAATATTTAGTTAGTATTCAGTATTTAATTAAATTCATATTTTTTTCGTTCAGTAAAAGAATTATCCCGTATAAAAATGCTCAATGAAATATTAGAATCCTTAAATTAAAAAAAAAATAAATAAAAAATAAAAAAAAAAATTAAATGTTACTCTCCTGGGTTTACCTTTCTCTCCAGTCTGGGTTGCTTTTGTCATCTACCAGTTTCATATACATGGCTGAAGGAGCTATCAAAGAGCAAATGGTCATTGTTGATCCACCAATAAGATTTAAAATGAGGCTGAAGTCTGGAATGCCTAATGCTATCACTAAATCAAACAATACTAGGGATGTTCGTAGAATTACACGTTTTATGCCGAAAGCGTATATATATATATATATATATATATATATATATATATATATATATATATATATATATATATATATATATATATATATATATATATATATATATATATATATATATATATATATATATATATATATATATATATATATATATATATATATATATATATATATATATATATATATATATATATATATATATATATATATATATATATATATATATATATATATATATATATATATATATATATATATATATATATATATATATATATATATATATATATATATATATATATATATATATATATATATATATATATATGAGAACTGATAATAAATTAAACAGAGTACTTTTCCTAATGAATTGGTGAAAGTATGATAAGTTGTATACATATTGATTCCTTATTTGTGTATCGCGGTGCTTGATTTCCGTTTCTTACCGAAGTGATCGAATTTTATCAGCAACGAAATTTTGATAGAAACTTCGGGACACAGAATAGAACATTGAAGAAAACACACAGACACTTGAAGAAAGTTTTAAACCATTAAGAAAACATAACAAGCTACGGGCGATGAAACTTTTGGTGTTACTTAAATTTAAAATCAATATAATTTCTTCAAAAATGGCGGAACATGTGCGAAAAGCAAAAAGAAATCTGCAAATGACTGAGCATTATTCTTTTCTTTATAATAGAAGAAAATATTTGAGAGAAACGATACATTACTTTAATATTGCTTACGGTATTAACATCCCCTTTTAATCGAGGGTTTGAGAAAGCGTAAAGAAGGTTGAAAATTTTGAGAGAAAGTTGGCACACAAGCAATATTTTGCATTTAAAATTGATAAGAAGATATTTGATTGTACTAATGGACGTTGAGAGGTTATGAAAAATAAAAGATATAATGAAAATGACCCGAAACCGAAAGACTGGTCTTCACAATGGAGGTAAACATCATCACTAAAGATAATAGGAAAAAATTTGGTCTTGACAGTGTCATGTTGATAACCGTCTTTGACTTAAAAGAAGTTATTCATCACGAGAATGCTCAAAAAGGTCATCCATATCATTAAAAAAAATATTCACTCCTTTAAGTCCTCAGATTCCTGGATGCAGTCATGACAAATAACCATGGCTATATCTCAGTTCATTCTTAATTTGCGTTCAAGATTCCTATAGTCAAATAGGCAATTCAACAAGTCAAATAGGTAATTCAGCATGTTTGGCAGGCTTTCTTCTCTCCTGACAAAACTTTGTACTCTGTAGAACATACGGTTGTTTCCCAACCTTTAAAGTACTGTTAAAGAAAGTCCATAAAAACAAAAGATTGATAGTGGTCAGTCACGAAAAAGAAAATTTCTGTAATCTCCAAAGAGACTTTGAGAAATGCTTCCTTTGAAAACACAACTGAATTAAGTACTCAAAGAGGGTATAAAGCAAACCTACTCTGAGCGAGACCAAAGTCTTATGAACAAAAAAAGTTAGGTACTCCAACAGAGTATAACGCGAGCCTACTTTGAGTGAGATCAAAGGTCTAATGATCAAAGTCTCTCTGAGTGAGATCAGTCTCGTGAACTAAACCGTTACGTGTTTATTACTTTATGATCAGATATATATATATATATATATATATATATATATATATATATATATATATATATATATATATATATATATATATATATATATATATATATATATATATATATATATGAAATAAGAGATAGATATGATAACAATAATATGTGGAATAAATACTTTGTTTCAAACAGAAAAATATATAATTAAGACTGAACTGAAAAATGAATTAATATTTTGACACTGAGCTGCAAAATGAATTAATTTAATTTAATTTGAATTAATAAATTTAAATTTATTCAAGTGAATATAATTATATATTAAATTAGTCTTGTAACCCACACACCAAAACTTGCAAAAATGATTCTTATTTACAGGTTATCTAAGGCTTATTTTTCAATTTTTATATGTGGGTTATATACCTTATCTATTATACTCATCATTTGTCATTATTATTATTGTTATTATTATTATTATTATTATTATTATTATTATTATTATTATTATTATTATTATTATTATTATTATTATTATTATTATTATTATTATTATTATTATTATTATTATTATTATTATTATTATTATTATTATTATTATTATTATTATTATTATTATTATTATTATTATTATTATTATTATTATTATTATTATTATTATTATTATTATTATTATTATTATTATTATTATTATTATTATTATTAATTTAATATAAAAGAAAGTTGGTAAAAGTAAAAAAATGTGCAAAATACAGAAAAAAAAATTTTGATAATATTTTGGATACATAGCAATATTTTTTTAATTTAAAACAGTGATCGATTTTCGATAATTTTAAATTTTATCAATATTAATCGAGAAATCGATATTTTAATATAAAATATTATGCAGTTAAGTGTGAATGAATTGAGCTGTGATTGAATTTACTGTTTTGATGGTTACTGTTTTACTCGTATTGTATGCAACTTACTAGGTGGAATATTTAAGATTTCTTCAAAAACTTGAAAAACAGGATTTACCAAGATCAGAAATGATCCAAATAGGTTGATGACCTCGAATCCTACAGCAATTTTAATAGACAGTGTTAAGTCGCTCTCTCTGTACAGTAGGATGTTGCTAGGGACGTCGTAACCCAGAAGGAGGTAACCAGTAAACGTGACGGGAAAATACATTATAAGTAGGGCTGTGGATATATAAATAGACATTTGTATTATTATATTAAATTATATTTATATTATATTTATATTAATAACACTCAAATAAATTTCGTTAAAACATATATTTAATATAGACTTTGTTATTAAGGTTTAAAAAGTTGAATTACAAAATTTTCAATAATAATAATAATAATAATAATAATAATAATAATAATAATAATAATAATAATAATAATAATAATAATAATAATAATAATAATAATAATAATAATAATAATAATAATAATAATAATAATAATAATAATAATAATAATATAATAATAATAATAATAATAATAATAATAATAATAATAATAATAATAATAATAATAATAATAATAATGTTGAAATAAAGGAATATATTTTACTTTATTTAAAAGCATTTGAAAAATCTTCCTTCACATTTATCCATTCATTTTAAATTAATTTAATTTAAATTTAAATTAATTTAAATTATTTAACTTTTTTATTTATGCATCTCATTCTCTTCTTTTTATTTTTTTCCCTCTTTCATCTTTTTTTTCTTTTTTTCTTTTCCTCATTCTTCTTTTTTTTTTTTTTTTTCTTTTTCACTTTTTCTCTACAGCTTTACCTCTGATCTTTAATTGCTTTTATCCTTTTTAAAAATAATAATAAAATTCTTTCCCTTTTCTATACTGTTCTGAAAGACTCCTTTTGAATTGGTAATTATTTTACTTTTCTTTTTTTTACCTTTTCATCATCAAACCATCAACGTCTTTCCATTTGAAATTTTTTATTGCTCTTCTCAATCAAGATTTTTAACTGGTCACTTTTTCCTTCCTGAGTTATCTCTTTTGGCTCCCTCGTCCCTCCTATCTAGTCATGTTAATTCTAAATATTGGACTTCAAAGTCATATTCCTTTTCATATACACTTTACCACAAGTGAAGCATGTATCACTCTCTAGATATTTATTAATACATTTTAAATGTATCAAATTGAATGTATCCTTCTGTAGATATTTATTAATACATTTTAAATGCAATCAATTAAATGTATACTTATGTAGATATTTATTAGAACATTTTAAATGTATCCGATTGAATGTATCCTTCTGTATATATTTATTAATACATTTTAAATGCAATCAATTGAATGTATCCTTCTGTAGATATTTATTAATACATTTTTAAATGTATCAAATTGAATGTATACTTATGTAGATATTTATTAATGCATTTTATTTATTCATTTGTGTGGAAATTATTTTTACCTAATCATAAAATTTGCTCTAATTTCTTTTTAAAATATTATGCTTCAAAAAATATAATTAAATTAATTAATTGTTCAAAAATAGTTATTATTATTAAATATTATTATTATTATTATTATTATTATTATTATTATTATTATTATTATTATTAATATTATTATTATTATTATTATTATTATTATTATTATTATTATTATTATTATTATTATTATTATTATTATTATTATTTTTAATGATCAAAGGCAAAAGTGAAGAAAAAATAGAAAAAGGAAAGAGAAGAGAAAAAAAAGAAGAAAATAGAAAGGAAAAAAAAATTTAGGAAAATTATTAAAAATTTTGCTTGGGCTTTCTCTTCTTTCTCACCTATGTTTTCTCTAAATTTCTCTCTTTTCTTAATAAATATTGAGTAATTTGGTTCTTTCTCTCTCTCTCTCTAAAAACTGTTTCTCTTTTCAATTTCAAATTTGGAATTTATTGTACAAAGCAATATTTTGAATAGGAAATAGTTGCAATATTAAATTATTATCTTATAAATAAATAAGAAAAATAAATAAATAAATAAATAAATAAATAAATGAAAACCGTGTGTCCAACCTATGAAAGACATGATAACACTCTTTGAGAACTGAGTTTTCTCTTTCATGTCATTCTGAATGGTGGGAAAAACTGGACCACCTCCGAAAGCGGCCATTATAGTACCAAATCCCATTGAGAAAGTTGTAAATGTTGCGTGCTGGTAAAATGGTTCTTCAGTGATGTACGGCGTACCCCTATCTAATAAGAGTTGTACGAATATTACCAAGCATGCCACTACAGTTGAAACCATGGCAATAATTGGAGCTTGCCTGTTATTGAAAATTAATAGCCCATTTTTAGAAGATTTAGGATAGTTTTGACAAGTAAGATAAGTCTGAATGTATTTATTATTTAATTAATAGAGAAAGCTTCACTATAGATTATGTTTGCAAATTATTTAAACTAAACAACATTACTTAAATGGAATTATAAAATGTTAGTATTTTTAAATTATATTTCTAATTTTTGCAACCAATATTTTTTTTACATATTTTATTTCCATTGTCGAAAAAACTAATTTTTTAGGAGAATTATTTAAAAATTAAAAAAATAGGCATAAAATTATGAAGCCGTAGCTTTCTTAGCAGTTCTACTAAAGGAATTTTAAAAGTTGTATAAAAATATAATTTCACATTAAAAGATCATTTTAGAAGCATTCGCTCCTTCTGAGTTATAACATATATTATACCAGAAATCTTTCGGTGTTCCAAGCCAAGTAAAGGGAATCAATGCCAATGAAATGACCGTTGTGAAGAAACAAATTGAGAAATCCTCGAAGAAAGCATTAAGAAATTGGGCGATAAGAATGATGTACACAATAGATGTTCCAATGAGAGTTACAAGGACTGAAAATAGTATGATTTTTCTGTAATAGTAAAAAATTTCCAATTAATAATAATAATAATAATAATAATAATAATAATAATAATAATAATAATAATAATAATAATAATAATGAATAATAATAATGATAATAATAATAATAATAATAATAATAATAATAATATTTTTCACAATTAAATAAGAGGATAATATTTTAAAAAAAAAAAAAAAATTGGAGAAAATGTTGTGGTTATGTAAAAATGTTTTCCAGACTAAATAAATAAAATATGTTAATAAATATCTACAGATTCTTCACCTGTGTTTGAACTGAAAATAACCTGACGTAAATTAAGTCTTTTTGAAAAGAAAGTGACATAACCTGAGATTATTTACTTTAGGATTAACACACCAATTCAAAATTCTTTTATTTTTCATAAAATTGATGTATAGTTGCACAAGGAAATTTCTATACACTATAGTTGCCAGTAAGTATATTCGTTGGTAAAAAAAAAAATGATTCCACCAACTGGAATGATTTTGTCAACGAAGCTTCTTTCTTTATGTATATATAAAGAGAGAAGAATTTTGTTGGCAGAATAATTCTAATTGGTTTATAATCGTGTGTAGGAATATTGGGATTTTCCTTGGACAACTGTACAACCACCTACCTTCCAACTTCTCCATAAGATCTTTGAGCTATTTCCATATAAGGTTGTCTTGTTGACTTCTTGTATTCTGGCCATCTTTCTTCCAAGATAATCCAACATTGTCCTAACCTTTCACCAGCATAAGCAAGGCTGAAGCAAAATATAAACATCATTGGAATTCCAATCCATCCTGTAAGTAATATTTTAATGATTATTTAAACAATAATGTTTAACAGTTTAACAGAATTTGTTAAATTTAACAGAATTATTATTTAACATAATTTTAAATAATGATAATAACTGTTTAAAATTACATTAAATTCACTGCAAAAATTGTCCTAACGAATCGTTGGGACAAGTGGCAAAAATGTCAACAAATTTTTTATTATTTTCTTAGAAAATAATCGATGAAGCGACTTTCTGATGCTTAACATGTCTTTTCTATATTGAAAATTTTACTGTGACATTTTTGCCATTTGTCCCAACGATTCGTTAGGACAATTTTTTGCAGTGAAGAAGATAATTGGGAATGTTTCATTGTAAGTACTGTAAG
>SEYY01006740.1:27500-32424 GCA_009176605.1 Armadillidium nasatum | reverse complement strand
GTGTGAAACATAGATGATAAGTGCTCGGTCGAGAAAAGTTTAATGTCTTTGGATGAAAGGTTTGAGAGCGATATGCAAATTGAGAAGGATTGATAGGATTAGAAATGAAAGAATAAGGGAGATGTGTAAATGGAAGGAGTTTAGTTGATAGAGCGGAGGAGGGTGTACTAAAATGGTTTGGACATATGTGTATTGTATGAGGACAGAATGGTGGGCAAGGTACTTAGATCCGAGGTGGATGGGGGTAGGGGGATTGGAAGGCCAAAGTGGAAATGGATGGATGGAGTGAGAGAGATTGGGAGGAAGGAATTTGAGTTTAGAAGAGGGAAGAAGACTTCTAGTTCTCATAACAGCTGGTGAACGGGCCTCCCATTTCGCTATCCAAAATGACCTTGAGAAGTAGGTTCAGCTCCCTATTCGTATCCCTGATCGTCTTGGAGATGAACCCAACATTCTAGACCTTTTTCTAATTTCTACTGTTAAACTCTTTCCTCCTCTGGGTTCCTCCTATCACCTTCTTATCTCTGTATCCTTTTCTATCTCTTCAAGTCTTCGGCAGGAAAGATCCCCTACTATTGGAAGGAAACGTTTGTTGCATTTCGGTGCCGCAAGCTGATCAACCTTGCGGTCGTACTTCTTCGATTTCCTGTGGAATGATAATTGTTTGCGTGGGAGAGATTCCTTGGAGTGTGCGGAACGCATTTCCGAGGTGATTCTCTCTTGTATGGAAGTGTACTTTACATTTTTTTCCCATCTAATAAACCTTACAAACCTTGGTTTAATTTTGCTTGTTCCCGAGCTATCTACCACAGGGATGTTGCCTTCAGGGATTATTGTCTTCAAATTCCAGAAACTCACGCAACTTATATTTCATCCCGGAATCGAACAAATCTATTCTTCGTAGTACTCATTTCTCCGTAGAAAATGCAATAATTTTACTGGTTCCTCTTCTTTACGTTCTTTCTGGCATTTTGCAAAAATTGTCAACTCTAACTTTGCTTCTTCCTTTTTCCCTCTTCTAGTATCTTCCGACGGCACAACTGCTGTTTTACTTTCTTTTGAAGCCGTACTCTTCACTCAGACTTTTGTTTTAATTAAACCCTAGACGATTCCGCAGCTATACCTCCTCCTTCAACCCCATCCAACTCATTTATGCCTAAAATCAGAATTTTTTCTGAAGAGATCATTTCTCCTCTCTCTGAGCTTAAAGCTAAGAAGGCGTATGGTCTCGATGGTATTCCTCTTGTGATTCTCAAAACTTGTGCTTCCAAGCTTGCACCCTGTCTTGGTAAACTATTCCGTCTATGTCTTTCTACTTAAACCTTCCCTTCTTGCAGGAAACGTGCGCTCATTCAACCTGTGCTAAAGAAGTGGGACCCTCTCAACTTTTAAACTACCGTCTCAATTCTAAGACCTCAGTTCTCTCTAAAGTTTTACGAATCTATCCTTAACAGCAAGATTTGGAAACATCTCAATTCTTCTAATCTTATCTCTGATCGTCAGTATGGTTTCGTAAGAAACGCTCTAATGGTGATCTTCTTTCACTTCTCTCTGACTCTTGTTCCTCCGCTCTTCGGCATTTCGGTGAATCCTTTGTTGTCACGCTGGACATATCGAAAGCCTTCGATAGAGTCTGGAAAAAGCCTTGATTTTTAAATTTCCCTCTTTCGGTATCTATCCTTTTCTCTGTGATCTTCTCACGAATTTCCTTTCTGGTCGTTCTATAATAGCTGTTGTAGACGGCCACCGTTCTTCCTTTAAATCTATTAATAGTGGTGTTCCTCAGGGTTCTGTTCTATCTCCAACACTTTTTCTGCTTTCATTAATGTATTTCTCTTTATTACCTCATCTCCTATCCACTCCTATGCTGATGACTCCACCATTTCATTCCTCCTTCCAGTTTGAAAAACACCCCACCCAACAGCAGTTGATAGACTCTAGAAGGATAGTCTTGGAGAAAGTAACCTCTGATCTTTCACGCATTTCAAATTGGGGTAGAGAAAACATGGTTATTTTCAATGCCTCAAAAACTCAGTTCCTCCATCTCTAAACTCGACACAATCTTCCACACAACTATGATACCTTCTTCGAAAACAAACAGCTCAAACCTTCATCTGTTCTTAATATTCTTGACGTATCCTTTTCTCGTGATCTTCTTTGGAAAGATCACATTATTTCTCTTTCCAAACAATCTTCTAAGAGGTTGGATGTTCTGATGGCGCCTTCAGAATTACATCATGCCATCCCAGTTGCTTTCTTTGTATAGGGGTATTGTTAGCCCCTGTATGGAGTATATTTCGCACATCTGGGGTGGTTCTACTCATACAGCTCTCTTGAGAAGGTGGAGTCTAGGGCTTTTCGTCTCATCAACTCTCCTGCTCTTACTGACTTTCTCCAATCTCTTTCTGCCCGTCGAATTGATGCGTCACTCTCTCTTTACCATCACTATTACAACAGACACTGCTCTTCTGAACTCTCTCTTCGCATACCTCCTCCAATGAGAAGAGCTCGGGTGACAGCCTTTCTACACAGTCTCATCCTTTTCTCTATCCAACTCTCAGACCCCAGACTTATCCTCTATATTCAATCTTACATATACTCTACCTGTAACTTCTGGAACATACAATCCCTTTTCTATTTTTCCAACTTCCTTTGACTTGCATACTTTCAAACGTCGTGTATCTGGACATGTTGGCCTCCTTCGATCAGGATAGGATTTTTCCAGCTCCGGTGGAATTTGATAGTCATCCGGCCTTTGCCCACTGGAGTAGATATAAAATATATATATATATATATATATATATATATATATATATATATATATATATATATATATATATATATATATATATATATATATATATATATATATATATATATATATATATATATATATATATATATATATATATATATATATATATATATATATTTATATCAGCTCTCCTTGAGAAGGTGGAAGTCTAGGGCTTTTCGTCTTATCAACTCTCCTGCTCTCACTAATTCTCTCCAGTCTCTTTCTGCCCGTCGAATTGTTGCGTCACTCTTTCTATACTATGGCTATTACAATGGACACTGCTCTTCTGAACTCTCTCTAGTCGCATACCTCCTCCACTGAGAAGGGCTCGTGCGACTCGACTTTCTACACAGTCTCATTCTTTCTCTGTCCAACTCTCTGACCCCAGACTTAACCGATATTCTCTGTCCTACCTGTACTTTACTGGTAAAGTCTGGAACACACTCCCTTCTTCTATTTTCCCAACTTCCTATGACTTACACACCTTCAAACGTCGTGTATCAGGTCACGTCGGCCTTTAATTTGACCGGGTTCTCGTCTTTCCCCCTAACTCTGGTGGAATTTTAGTAGGCCTCTGGCCTTTGCCCACCGGAGGTGAAATATATATATATATATATATATATATATATATATATATATATATATATATATATATATATATATATATATATATATATATATATATATATATATATATATATATATATATATATATATATATATATATATATATATATATATATATATATATATATATATATATATATATATATATATATATATATATATATATATATATATATATATATATATATATTGCCTTTATATACAGGGAAGTAAATATCCGCATCCGCCGATGTGAAACGTTAAAAATCCGCATCCACATCCGCGATGTGCAAAAATAGACATCCGCATTCATATCTGCATCTGTGTATACTAAAAATTTGACATTCGATGCATTACTAATATATAAAAAGAGAAAACGTACCTTGCTTGTAGAGACTCCTAAAAGTTTCTGTTCTGAAGCTTAAAAGATCCATTGGAATGAATTTCTTGATTTTGAATTTAAAATTGGATAAAATTATTGATGATAAAGTCACAAAAACCAAAATAATAAAAACGATCATAAGATTTTTTGTATTAAAGTTCATGTCTCCTTCTGGAAAATTACTTCACAATAATGAGGAATTTAAAGTTAATTACTTAAAATTTTCCTTTTAAAAAAACAAAACAAATGAATAGTGATAGTTTATCAATGCTTTTCAATTTGTGATCTTTCAACAAGTTTTCATTCCATTATGTGATCTACCAATGACTTATGAGGAAAGAATCTATGGATTTTTATTCAGACTATTTGAATGATACTAGACAAGTTTATATCTAGCAAACTAGTTCGACTTAATCTAACCTGGACTTAAAGGGTAAATCAGTGTTTTAGATTGGTAGATCTGAGACTTTCGTTAGATCACATATTGGAGGAAGACCATTTTATCTATATGTTTAGAAATTGTTATCCAATTTGTAAATGAAAAAAAAATCGCAATGCAATGACTTTATAAAATTTACTTCAATGAAAAATTTCATGTTTTATTTTATTGTAAAATGGTTGTCAATTTTATTCCTTTTTGAAAATAACATTTGAGTGTGTGGGCTTGGATGAGAGAGAGAGAGAGAAATTTAATTTATTGCTATCACACAACTTCTTGCTAGTTTTAATAAAATGTTATTAAAAAAATTTACCCACTTTGCTTGCCGTACACCACCATCACTCATATCATATTGACTTTGTGAAAATCCACCTATTCTAAATTCAGCATCAGAATTTATAAAAGAGTAAACAGTCTCGTTTCAGTTTTTTTTTTTTTAATGACGAAACAATAAAAATGATTTTCGATTTATTTATTTCATTATTTATACTTACGAACGATAACTTAAATACAGTTGACATCCATACTTTAAATCAAAATATATAACAAAATATTCATTTGTTTATATGCAAACTACAATAAAAAATTATAGAAATTAAAAATAAAAAAAAAGAACGAGATCAAAAAAGTTTGTTGCTCTTCTAATTTATAAAAAGAAGAAGAAGAAGAAAAAAAAAAAGAGGGCGGAGCTTCACTGATC
>SEYY01006740.1:15000-22500 GCA_009176605.1 Armadillidium nasatum | reverse complement strand
GTACAGCGCATAACCTGTGAGAAGAAAATAAATACGACAAGGCTGTATGACTCCGTATCTTTGCCCGTATTTTGGCGAATTAAAAACAACAACAGTAGCGCCATCTTTTTGCAGAAAAATCCGCAATTTTATTACGATTTTTCTAATTTTATATTATTTAGGAGTTGAATTTTTAAATAAAATGTAGCCTATGTACTATTCCAATTCATACTCTAGCTGTGTATTAAATTTAAAACCAATCTATTACGTACTTTTGGCGATACCTTTACCCAAAAAAAAAAACTTACAAACTTTCAGACTTATAATATTTATAGGATTACGTGTGATATTACGTGTCAAGAGGTGCTAATTTAGGTTAGTTATTCTATTTTTTTGTTAAAATGGCTAACTTCATATTAACATCAGATAGTGATATAGGTAAGAACAAATGGTAAACCACTATTATCTTAAAACAACTGCAAATATTTATTTTATTTAATTATAAATAAATTCACACAGACATAAAGCCCATGAATATAAACAGAAGAATAATCTTAGATTCAGAGGATGAAAATAATTCCGCTAGGAACAACAAATTAACGAATCGAACAAAGAGAAGAAGAATTATAGAGGTAGAATCTTCATCAGATGAAGATACTGTTATTGAGAACACGGATTCTGCAGAACAAAATAAAGAAAAATATTTGCAACAAATAAACAAAATTAAGCGAAATAATGGACAAAAGTACTATACAAAAAGAGGAAAATTCATTCCTGCAAAACAATTTGAATCCAAAAATTGTAATTGTTCGAAGAAATGTATAGAACGTATTAATGAAGCACAACGTATGGAAATTTTTGATAAGTTCTGGAATATAGGTGATTTTAATAAGCAAAATGTATTTTTATATGGTAGTGTTCAACGAAAATCTGTCAATAGAAGACGGCCTAGAAATAATTCGGGCACTAAAAGAGTATATGCTTATAAATTTTACCTAATCACTTCTGGTGGAAACATTTTAGTATGTAAGAAGTTTTTTATTAATACTTTCCAAATATCTACTGGACGAATTGATCGTATCCTAAAATCGCATGAGAACATTCCGAATGACATGCGTGGAAAAATGGATGGCTCTTGCAGAAGAACTAGTGAGCTACTGACGAATACAGTGATAGACCACATAAAAAGCTTTCCGGCATTTGAAAGTCATTACACACGATCGCAAAATCCAGAACGAATGTTTTTAAATCCGGAATTAAATATAAGAAAAATGTATAGTTTATATTTGGAAAAATGCAAGGAAAACAACTTGAGCTCAGTTAATGAATGGACATACAGGAAAATCTTTAAACGAGATTTTAAGTTACGCTTCCATTTGCCACGTAAAGATACCTGTGCGAAATGCGATATCCTAAACATGAAAATTAAGACTACAACTGATGACGACGAAAAAATGATTCTTGTAGAAAGACATGACGTTCACTTGCAAAATGCTGAATTATCAAGAAAAGCATTACAAGAGGATAAAATTCTAGCATCAGAAAATCCAGATAAATACTTTGCTTTCACTTTTGATTTACAAAAAGCCTTACCATACCCGAAATTGTCTGTCTCAATCGCATATTACAAACGAAATATGTACGTCTTAAACGAGGGTTTTCACAATTTACATAATAATAAAGTTAATATGTACGTGTGGGACGAAACCATTGCTTCTAGGGGATCGCAAGAGGTGGCTTCATGCTGTTTGAAGCACTTAGAAAATGTAACGACCCAAAGCCATGTTATTGCCTACAGTGACATGTGTACTGGGCAAAATCGAAATTTACAAATGGCATTGATGTGGTTGAAGGTTGTCCAGTCGGAAAACAGCATTGAGATAATTGACCACAAATTTTTACTCTCGGGGCATTCATACCTTCCGAACGATGCAGATTTTGGCATCATAGAAATGGCATTGAGAAAAATGAATTTTGTGTACACACCACAAGATTACTATAATGTAATAGCGCAATGTAGAAAACAGGATAAATTCATTTTATATGAAATGAAACGGGAGAATTTCATTTCAACAAAAAATCTCCAAAATGCAATTAAAAAACAGATAAAAAAAATACTAATGGGGAACAGGTCAATTGGTTGCAAATATGTTGGTTGAGGTTCCTCAAAATTGCACCATATACCATTTTTTATAAAACAACGATGACGGACGCAGAATTTAAAATTATCAATTTATTACCTCTACGTCCTGGAAGACCGTTAAAATTTGAAAAAATCGCCCTGGAGCCTTTGTACCAAAATGCCAGACCTATTACGTACGAAAAATATAAAGACATGAAGCAGCTACTACCCTATATACCTCCGGTGCATCATGCATATTTTGAAACACTACCACATGCAGAGAATAAGTAAATTCTTGTAATCAGTATCTTGTAATGACAATGTAATTGCCGTCTAAAATAAAATTTTATGTGTTGTTATGCGTATTTGTAAACAAAATTATATTAAAATGAAGTATATTTTAAGCGATATTTGATTTTCCAAAATTGAAATTAAACGATTTTTACAATTGTCTAATTTTGAAAGTGGTGTAAGTCCATTTACAGCACATAAATATGTGTTATCGTAGTCTAATTAGCCAAAAACAAATTTATATAAACAAATTAAATGTTGATAAAACAATAGAAACAATGCCAGACCTCATATGATTTGCCTGTATTTTTAAATCAACAAATATAGTAACCTTTAATTTTCTCGAAACAAAAGAAAATGGACTTACACCACTTTCAAAATAAACGGTCCATATATATATATATATATATATATATATATATATATATATATATATATATATATATATATATATATATATATATATATATATATATATATATATATATATATATATATATATATATATATATAATCTATATCTTCATCTTAAACCAACCGGAAATAATGGAAAAAGAAGAACACTCCCAAACTAAACTAAAATCACTCATTCCCTATTTGGTACTTTTGGAACCATCCCATTTCTATGCAAAGATCATGTGGGAAAGTGCTAAACAAAATAAAATATGTATATATATATATATATATATATATATATATATATATATATATATATATATATATATATATATATATATATATATATATATATATATATATATATATATATATATATATATATATATATATATATATATATATATATATATATATATATAATATGGGTGGCATATAATATTTTTTAAAAAAATAAAAAAAAAAATTAAAAATTAAAAATTAATAATAATAATAATAATAATAATAATAATAATATAATAATAATAATTAATAATAATAATAATAATAATAAATAAATAAATAAATAAAATAAATAAAAAAATTTAATTTCCTGTACAGGTCCTGGCACAACTGAAAAGCCTCTATAGTAGTGTTCAATTGCAACACCAGGATCTGCACCTTTATGAAATGAAATGTAATTTCAATATAGATATTTGATTATTTATTGTGTAGGTTTAGTTCCCTTAAGAAAGCAAATATTAAGTTTGATAGGAAATTGAGGAGATTCAGTTAGAATGTAGGAAAGAGTAGTCAGCAAGAGAAATTTTGTTCTGTGCTGGAGAATACCAGGTACTTAGCGTCAGCAGAGCAGAGAATCCTATGAGATATAGTAAACTAGGGACCGACCGGGATTGGAATTTTGCCGGGGCTGGGGCTCTGGCCGGGGTCGCCTAAAATTTATAAAGAAATCAAAAGCACTAAAATTTTAGGTTTAAGAAGATTAGATATAATTTTAATTGAGATTAACTATAAGGAAGTAGTAGAATAGCCAACATTCACTTAAAATTTTTTAAAAATATTTTTGATTCACAATACTGATTTCAACCGGTTTACTTAGGTGAATTGAAAAATGAATATGAAAAAAAAATTAACATCAACGATGACTCTCTTGACTTCTGGAAAGGCAAACAAGAATGATCTTCTAACACTAGCAACACTGACAAGAGTATATTTGGGCCCACCAGCAAGCTCCAGCGCCATTGAAAGAGAATTCAAAGTAGGAAAATCAATACAAAAAGATAGAATCTAACTATTGCAAAAAAATGTAGATATGCTACTGTTTTTAAAATACAATCTTAGAGCAGTAGCATATTAAAAGTCACTACCCTCTTCTTAAACATTTCACTCCCCTAAATTCTAAAACTTATGATAAAAATGTTCAAGAAGATTCTGATAGCGAATAGTGATTCATGTGAATGAATTGTTTGTTTCCTTTCTTATGTTGCATTCATTTTGCCACACCTAATATGTAATAACGAAGGAGTAATGGAATTAAAATCTTAATTTTTTTATATTTTATTTAATTTAAACCACCATTAATAATTATAATTTGCAATAAATCCCGGCAGGTAAACCCCGGTTTTCCTTTATTATTAGCCAGGGTCGAGGCCGGGGTCCCTGTCGGTCATATGGTAGACCAAAAAATATTTACGAATACGACAAAATGGGCATGATGAGGCCTTTCCATGGAAATAAGGATCAGTGTGTGTGGCATTAGTGTGGTTGATCCTTAGCAGTGTCAGCGCCATTTCCCGTTGGGAGCTTTAGCGAACCTCGTTCTGAGGGGTACATCGAACGGAGTTTAACACCTCTCATGTCTTCTCTCCAATAATTTTGTTAGCAGATATTGAAACCATATTTGAGGAGCGTAATCGTTGGTTGCGGAGAGAAATTCCCACTGGAGTTCTTGTAGAAGATGAAAGTTGCAGAAATGTCGGGAAGAGGATGCTAGAATAGTAGCTCTATCGGTTGCTCATTTAATTCGACTCTCACATGAGAGGGAACTCAACAAACTGTAGCTTTCATCCAAGTGTGCAGTCGATACAAGAACTGATGAACGACTGATACTAAGGGATTCCGAAAAGTTCAATTTTGAATACCGAAAAGAGCATTTTGAGAATCAAAGAAGGTTGTAAAAGGTTCGACCTCGTGTAATGTCATAATCCTAGAGATAGCAATAAGCAGCGTCATAATCTCTGACGTAAATATAGATGAGCAAGATGGTAAAGAGTGTCCCAACGTACAATCAGGAAAGACAACTGAAGCACCGATTCAGTCTTTCGGGGTAGAGTCATCGGTAAAGACAGCAAACGAATCATTGTAAACAGCAAGATGAGAAGACAAGCCAACTTTGAGAAGGGGCGGGTGGTCCTTGGATTATGGTAAAAACCTTGTCCTCATACATATCCGCTGTGATGGATTTAACATAACGAAGAAAAATTATCATAAGAGAAAAGCAAAATAGCTCAGAGTGGAATATGGAGAATCAAAAATATCAACCACCACCGATGCAAATTGCAAACATGGTGGGCAAATAGCCACCGTAATAAGATTATTATTATTATTATTATTATTATTATTATTATTATAATTATTATTATTATTAATAAATAATTCTAATAATAATAATACGTCATTCACGAAATTAGCATATTCAATCAAAAAATAAAACAAAACCCTCATGCTAATAATTTTCTTTAATTATTTATACTATTTTATTCTTAGTCAATAAATATTTTAATAAGTTGTTTTGATCCTCTCATCTTCCACCCCATCAGCATATATATAATTAAATTTAATTTAAAATTTCCATGCGTCATTATCATTAGCGATGTCGAAGGGAGGAGGGGGAGGAGGAGGAGGAGAAGGAGGGGGAGAAGGAGGGGAAACGCATCTAAAAATAAAAACCAAATTTTGTTAATTTCTTCTTTACCAATAAATTTTCATCCCTATTCTTTTACAATTACAATTATTACTTATAATAATAATTAATAATAATAATAATAATAATAATAATAATAATAATAATAATAATAATAATATCACAATGGAACAAATATCATTGAAACTGATATTTCAAAAACAATAATAATTTAACAGTCTATATACAGTAATTAAAATAGTGACTACCTAAAAGTCATTAACGAGAAAGTTCATTTCCTTCTGATTGCTTATTAGCTTGGAGATATATGACCATCCATTAAGAGGTCCCAGCACTATATATATATATATATATATATATATATATATATATATATATATATATATATATATATATATATATATATATATATATATATATATATATATATATATATATATATATATATATATATATATATATATATATATATATATATATATATATATATATATATATATATATATATATATATATATATATATATATATATATATATATATATATATATATATATATATATATATATATATATATATATATATGCGGCTCCGTAGCTCAGTCGATCGAGCACTCGTGATAGCAATCGAGAGGTCCAGGGTTCGAGGCCTGGCCGGAGCGGGAAATGTGAGCGATTTCTCCTTGCGCAAAGCTCCAAATGACTCAGTCGTTAAACGAGTACATTAGTGGAGTGCTCTTGCCACTGATGGGAATAATCTCCGGCATCCGCGATAGGCCTGGCCCAGCCAGTGGTATCAGCCGTGGGCCCTTGAAACCCAGGGATCTTCCTCGAAAGATCCCACTGACAGGACTTAGTCCTACCTGGGGGAAGGAATATATATATATATATATATATATATATATATATATATATATATATATATATATATATATATATATATATATAATATATATATATATATATATATATATATATATTGTGAGCATTGTGCCATTCTAACGTTCTTATTCTTTTCTTCCCAATAGTTATTGGTGAAGACAGAAACAGATGATCGCGACCTCGGAAGGAAGGGGAGGGATTTCGACAACAAAATATTAAAAGATAATTATTATACATTTTTTTAGCTTGTTTTTCCAAATTTTTTTATTTTCTTCACTAGGTTAACTGTCTTTATAACTTAAAATTGAAAACGAAGTTAACTCTACTTTATACTTAAAATTTTGATACCAAAATAAATATCACAAATTAATAAGTTGAAAATAAAACGACAAACGAACTCTCAACTATAAAGATTTAACTCAAGTATTGGAATCAATTCTAAAGTGATCAATACGTGAGTCAACACAAATATTTGTCTTAAAAGTTCTAATTAATAAAATTTATCAAAATATCTTATAAATAAATTTTTTCCGATTTTTAGTTTCAACTCTGGAACTACTACAACCATAACCTGGTTCTAAGTTATCAATCAACTTCCTAGTTCTCTTTTTATTGAATTGACGACGGGTGTCTTCTTATTTGACAAACAATCATTAAGAAACCAACATACCCGTCAGTTCTTTACAACCTAACGCCCTGTTCTGCGTTGTTCTTCGTTAACAGATCTTTCTTTATTGTTCTGCGTTGTTCTTCGTTAACAGATCTTTCTTTATTGTTCTGCGTTGTTCGTTAACAGATCTTTCTTTATTGTTCTGCGTTGTTCTTCGTTAACAGATCTTTCTTTATTGTTCTGCGTTGTTCTTCGTTAACAGATCTTTCTTTATTGTTCTGCGTTGTTCTTCGTTAACA
>SEYY01006740.1:0-7500 GCA_009176605.1 Armadillidium nasatum | reverse complement strand
AAAAAAAGGGAATAAAATATAAAACAAATAACAAGCAAAAATAAACAGAAGAATACTTTTATTCCTTTCAATATATATAAAAGTTCTTTCTCAGCGGCGAACGAATGAATCGATTTCTGTCTTTCAAATAAAAATATAAAAGTCTGTATACGAGGCGTCTTACGAGCCGTCCGTCTAACGGTCAAAACAACAACAGCTTCAAATATCAATTTTCGTAAAAGGAAGCTTCGAGAGAGGCAATACTAAATAATAACGAATAAATTTAACACAATATTAAACCTCGTTAGAGTTAACATAATCGTATAACACAGACAACACAGAGAATCCACACCCACCTTACACAACTGACGGAAAAGGACTAAAAAAATTTAACGTTTGCCGATTCAATATATTTCCCGTCTCTCTCTCTCTCTCTCTCTCTTCCCTCCAAACTCTCTCCTCCCCACTTTTTACCCTCCCATCAAACCTCTCCTTCTTCCCCTCCAGTCGTTGTCTCTCATTCAATTATTTTAAAAAAATATATATAATAAGAGAAAGTTAATTCCCCTTCCTCCCGACCAGTTTATTTTCTTTTTAATAATATTGAAAAATTCTTTAATTCCTTTAAATAATAATAATAATAATTGTTGATAAAGAGAATGGACGATAATAGTTATCACATTGAAAATGAGAAAATAGAGGAAATTTTTACCGATAACAACAACAACAACAACAATAAAAATAATAATAATAATAACCTTTAATTTTTTTTTTTTTTTATTTTTTTTATTTTATTATTTTTTATACAAAATTAATACAAAAAAATCGTAAATGCGTTACATTTGAATTAATACAAAACTGAAATGGGCTTCTGGGGGTAGAATTCTTATAATAACAATAATAATAATAATATAATAATAATAATAATAATAATAATAATAATAATAATAATATAATAATAATAAACGTAACGGTATAATAATAATAATTGAACTGAAAAAGATGTTGCCGACAATAATAATAATAATAATAATAATAATAATTAAAAACAAATATAACATGTGAATATAATGAACCTATTTACAAATAATTTACAAAATATTATTATAAATTTAAACCCTTATCACTATAACAATTTTCCACAAAAAAAATAAAAAAAAATAATATATATATATATATATATATATATATATATATATATATATATATATATATATATATATATATATATATATATATATATATATATATATATATATATATATATATATATATATATATATATCGAGAGAAAATTCAGATGACTCATTTACAATCCTGGAACTTCAAAAACGGAAATGGATACAACAAATGTGCACAAGAGTACTATCACGCATAACAAACACCTTGCACAAAGTTTGTTAGAAAGATATGTGTACTCACACATATTCTCTCTCTCTCTCTCTCTCTCTCTCTCTCTCTCTCTCTCTCTCTCTCTCTCTCTCTCTCTATCTATCTATCTATCTATCTATCTATCTATCTATCTATCTATCAATCTATCTATATATCTATCTATCTATCTATCTATCTGTTTCCTTCTCCCCTTTTTTATTTCCCTCTCGCATACACAAAAGTAGCAAATAAAAATTAAAACACACACACACTCATAAGTATCTTCACGATGGGCAAAAAAAATACTATTACAGAATCCCCTTCTGAAATAATTTAATTAGGGACTGTATTAAAGGCGAGTTAAAATCTTTCCTTAGTCATTAAAATAAGATCAAATCCGCTGCCGCCATAGAACGGGGTAAATTGAGCTACGTTTATCGATTTAACATTTTGAAATTAACGCCAAATTTTATACCAACTCAATAAATATTAAACACACACAACTGTAAAGGTTCAATAACAAACGAAATCACAAAAAGAAAAAAGAAATAAATATACTATTTAAATACTATGTATTCTCCGAAGCCCCCCCCCCCTTTTTTTTTTTTTTTTTTTTTTAACTAAACATAGACACATTTACATCAAAATATATTGTTAGCAAAAGAAATAACCCAAAATACGATCACTAAGTCATAACAATCGTTAGGACAACTATTTCGCTGGGTAAAAACATTCGACTTCGATTCTTTAAAATTTCAAACATCAGACTCCGACACAATATTTTAAACGTCCAACTCCTTCTCTTTAAATCTCAAGCGTCCGGACCTTAATTTTTAAAATTTCAAACTTAAGACTCCTCTATTCTTAAAATTTTAAACATACGACTCCGGTTTGCCCTTTAAAATTTCAAACTTCCAAATTTGACTAATAAAATATAAAATGTACGATTACGACTTAAAATTTCAAATAAGTTTGATTTTAAAATTTCGAAAAGTAATATTAGGGATGTCCAAATATTAGTAACAGCACAGAGAACTCCGCTACGCACAACATCCATCTTGAATAAAAATTACAGATAGAGATATTATTAAAAGAAAACAATGTATGCTTTTCAGAGAGCAAAAACACAAGATTTTGGTTTAAAAAGAAAACGTAAAGGTTAGAGAAAGAAAAGCGGGGTTCAATCAAATGGAAGAGAGAATGACTCAGAAATTAACAAAGAATACCAAAATCAAAATAAATCGGGAATTCTGTCCTTTCATCAACCCTACGACCGAAGATTGCAAGTTCCCATGCATATGATGGTAGTGAAAGTGGAAGAGGTGCTATCTTTGGAAGCTGCCCGTCATCTTTACTTCGAGGCAATACTATTTGCTCTAACTTTAGTTGCTTAAAAAAATGAAGTACGTAGAGCCAAAATAGCAAAATATATTAAAATAAGACCGAAAAATTTTGTTCCTGAAATTTATTATTATTATTATTATTATTTATTATTATTATTATTATTATTATTATTATTATTATTATTATTATTATAGTAATCCGAACACATATGATAGAAGTTTCATACAAAACTTCAACTAATGTACGAAAGCTCGAATGAACTCAATGAAAAGAGCTTAAGGTTGGAAGTCAAGAAAAGGTTTAGCATCGTTGGTTTGGACTTTAGACCCTAATTTCACCACACTAAAAGACGCTACAAGAAAAGCACTAATATTTAGTACGCAGAGTTAGTCAGTTCGCTTGTGTTTGGGTATTTAGCACGTTTATTTATATGTTTCGCCAGATTTGCACATATATTAATATATATATATATATATATATATATATATATATATATATATATATATATATATATATATATATTATTTTTTTTTTTTTTTTTTTTTTTTTTTTTTTTTTTTTTTTTTTTTTTTTTTTTTATATATGGTTTTTCAATTTTGGTGTTTCTTTTTCTCGCGATCTTTCTTGGAAGGATCACATTACCTCTCTTCCTAAACAAGCTTCTAAGATGTTGTGTGTTTTGAAAAGCGTTCGTAACTTCTTCACGCCATTCCAGTTGTTTGCAATTGTTTGCCTCACACATCTGTGGTGGTTTCACTCAAACAGCTTTCGTTGAAAAGGTAGAGTCTAGGGCTTTTCGTTTTGTCAACTTTCCTACTCACTAATTTTTTTCTAGTCTCTTTCTGCTCGTCGAATTGTTGCGTCACTCTTTCTATAGTAACGCTATTACAACGGACACTGCTCTTCTGAACTTTTCCGTTGCATACCTCCTCCCTAGTCACGACACGACTTTCTAAAGTCTCATCTTTTCTTTGTCCACTCTTGACTTTAACCGCTATGCTCAATCTTTATTACTCTACTGTAAAGTCTGAAATTCACTTATCTGTTTCCCACTTTTTTTTTTACTTAAACACTTTCAAACGGTATCTGGGCATTCGCTTTAAGACCAGGTTACGGTATTTCTCCAACCTGGTATTTTCTGGAATGTGCTTGTATATAATATATATATATATAATATTATATATATTATATATTATATATATAGATATATATATATATATATATTCCGGGCCCGTTAATCCCGGCAACTAGGGCTCTTCGTGAGAAATTATATATATATATATATATTATATAACTTTATATATATATATATATACACTATACTTTTCTTTTCCGTATATCTTGCTATGAATCTCTTATAGATCCTATCCAACATACACTGAATCGAGACACGTTATAGTAATTTCTCTTTCCGACCCCACTTCCCTCATCGGATCGACGACTTCACGAGCAGTCTTCATTAACACTTTCCGTTACTCTATTTCGGGCGTTACTAGAAATCACATTCACAAATCCTCAGTACTAACTTTTTAACACTAAATTTTCCATTTCGAAGTTCTAATTATACCATCTAAGTTCGCACGTTTAATCTTCACCAAAACACTTGAATCTTTACGAAATCAATATTTCTATTTAAGTCTATACACTATCCATATTCTCACTCTCTAAGGTCTTTCCGCTACCGATGTTCCAATCTCTTTTTTTTTTTTTCTTTACACTTTTCCGCTATTAGGTCACATCACTATTTAGTTGGTAGTTTTCAATTCTCCTACCACAATACACTGATTCTGTAAACTAGAAACGGCCTAGGACTTTGAGGCCAGGAACCGAAAGGTTTTGAGTAGAGGCGGAGTAAAAGAATTATTCTGGCTAAGTCAGAAAAATAAATTTTGCTTACAAAGCAATACATAGGTGCAGAAGAAGAGTCGAAACAGGAGGAGTCGGGTAACTTTAAACTACTGAAGAAATAGAAACTTTTTCTAGAGCTTACCTACCGGCTCCAACACTCCTAATCAGAAAACAAATGAACATAGAAACAAAAATATATAATTAAATAAATAATTATATTTTTAAACGATTTATAAATTAAAAAAAAAATTTATTGTAACATCAATTTGACAATTCCAAATTGCAATATTTATTTTAATACCAATTTTCATTCAGGCCAAAATGAAATATAATCCTCTTCCAATAATAATATATATATATATATATATATATATATATATATATATATATATATATATATATATATATATATATATATATATATATATATATATATATATATATATATATATATATATATATGTATATATATATATACAGGGAATAGAATTAATGGATTGATCGAGGATGAAGAAATGAAAATATAAATATTACTATTAGTTAATTTAGTTTCTTGGCTTAAAATATTTGTTCTGATTAATAATAATCAATTCATATCAATAATATTAATAATTAATTAATTTACAAAATCAAAAGTTTGATCTTAAGTGATCTGCACTAATTGTTATTGTGATTTATATTTTTATTTTTTTACGGATTTAGTGATTAATTAAAAAATTATACTATATAAAATTAAATAATATATAAAAAAAAATATTTATAATCAAATAAAAAAAAAATAATAAGAGAATGAATGGATGGAAATTCACCAGAGAATAAAGAAAAAAAAATACATTAATTACAGGTAATTATGTATGACTATATATATATATATATATATATTATATATATATATATATATATATATATATATATATATATATATATATATATATATATATATATATATATATATATATATATATATATATATATATATATATATATATATATATATATATATATATATATATATATATATATATCTTGAATTCCAGAATAAAGAGCATTCATTAGTTTCCTTTTTCTGAAATCATCATTTTAGGTGATTTCAGTGTCTAAAGGCTTTCCACTAATTCTCACGATGCAGCTAATGAACTTGCCTACTCCATCTCAATCCAGAATGACCTCGAGTAGAAGAAAACTACATTAATATTATACCAACACCGACAGCAACAGCCGTGAGATAGCAATTCAGATTCAAAGAATTTCGTATGTGCAGCATTGGCAAAAGGTTCCAAAACTTGCAGTTAACATAAAATAAAATTTATTTTTCATTCGTCCCTCAGCCTTAAGAAACCAAGTAAAGAAACCGTGTACTGTTGATAAAGAGAATCATTCAAACTTGTAATCCTGTATAGAGATCCACCCGTGTCTGGCCCTTGAATCGGGCATGATCCCTTGGCAATGGGTTCCCAGTTCTTTATGGAAACTGATAGTCGCACAACATAAGGATATCTTTTTGCTAAGCGCAAAAGCATTCATTTGTCAGTCTTCAAATTTGCAACATCTTCAACATTGTGTTCTCCCCAGTGATGTATAAAACTTGACTGAATCAACAAGCATTCAAGCACAAATTAGAAGTGTACTTTGCTCAAACATAATTTACATACGTCTAAAGAGAAAAGATTTCAGAATGGAAAAAAGTGATTCTTGTAGATAATTAACTGATGTTTTCAATGGTTGTAGACAAAATAAGATTGAAAGATATGTGTATTTAGATACTTGTCTCTTGCCAAAAACATCTATAATAACTTCTGTAATTCAAACTTTCCTCCTTTTATTTGCTCTAATGGTTTCTGTTGCTGATACTCCAACGGAAATAGCTAAACTCTTCAGCTTCTTGTCTTCCTCTAATTCAATCTGGATGACTCCAGTAATCCCCCTACTACAAATTCACCTCCTAACTTTTCTATTTCTTTCGATGGTTCTCCCGTGTCTATCCTGTTGACAGTATAAACATCCTTGGCCTTCACATAAACAAAAAATGTCTTGGAAACCTCAAATCAAATGGTTGCTAGGGAAGACTCAAAGAAGATAGAGTTCTGTATAGACTGCAAGAATTTTTTTTCTTCTTCGCAGTTACTCCAAATATACGAGGGCCTTATCCGTCCCTGTATGGAGTACTGCTCTCATATCTGGGGTGGCTCAGATTTCACTCGTCTTTTGGATAGGGTTGAGTCACGGGCTAAAAGACTTATAAACTGTTCCACTCTTTCCAATTCACTTTACCCTTTATATTTGCAAAGTGACATTGGCGGCCTTGTCTTTTTTCTATAGGTACTAAGGTGGCAAGTACTTGAGGGAACTGTCCACTCACATGCCTCTACCTTTAAAATCGAATTCAGTAACACCACTGATATGTGTCAAATTAATAGGATTCAAGATAAAACAGTATACTATAATGAAGCCATATAGCCCTCTACAAACACTAATGCTCAGAGCATTAGAAATGAAAAAAATAAACTAAGTAGTTAGTTATATCATGAAGGAGAATCCAGACATTATTTGAATTACTGAAGAATGGGTTATTAAGACATTTCAAGGGGACAAATTTCAGTAACAAATTAAGATGGATTTTCATTTCATCTATACAAGCATTTTTGAAGTAGAAATGTTGGAATTGAAAGATCTTTACGTAAAAAGAAATATTTAATGTATTTAAAGAATGAATAAAACTAAGCATTCAGGATAGACAGGATAGTAAATTTGGCAGATATACTGGGTATCCAGCAATTTTCAAAACCCAGCTACTGGATTTCTAGTTAAAATTGTTATCTTTGTTTAAATTCACATTAATTGTTATTATATATATATATATATATATATATATATATATATATATATATATATATATATATATATATATATATATATATATATATGGAAGGTTTAAACAGTCATATCCCATATATCTGT
>SEYY01006739.1:32500-48587 GCA_009176605.1 Armadillidium nasatum | reverse complement strand
ATATATATATATATATATATATATTTATTTTATTTATTTTATAAGTGGGCAAGCCCATTTTCTTTCATTCACGATCACATGTCGTACTACTTGTGAGGGTTAATGAATTAATTTATTTCAGAAGAAGCCAAGAGAAATAAAATGAAATATTAAAATTTTTTTAATTTATTATTGATTTTTATTTTTCATTATTTCGTTATATATAGTTTTCAAAGGAAATTCGTTATATCCTGTGTATTACAAAGTTAGTTTTACAACCAATAAGAATTCAGGTTACTTTTTTTTTTATCCAATCAGCGAAAACCTCTCACTTGAAGCCTTGAATATTTTGTCTTTTTATCTCAATATTTTTTTTTAAAAGTCATTATGTTTTTTAATATTTTTTTGTAATTTATTTTTGTTATTATTTTACCTTTAATATTATATGTAAAAGTAATGTATTCGTATTGCAAATTATTGGGAATTAAGATTAGTATAAGTGCACAAATTATGCACTTTTTGGTAAAATATAAGTCAAATGTCTTCCCATAAGGCCTTAGATTGATTAGCGCATGCGTAAACAGTATATTGCAAATGGCGGCGAATGTTATTGTTTAGTGTGGATTGTTTTTGTCCAAGTAATGAATGAATTTGTCTATACGGAGATGATATAAAGTTATAAAATATTATGTAAAAAGGTCTTCATTTCCAAAGGAAAAATTTTATATGCAGTGTGGATAAAACGAAGGGGTGAAATTATTCTAATGACTAATTTGTTTTAAGACGGTGGTTTTCAGTGAATATAATTGTGTCTTTTGATTCTTAATTGCAATTTATGATATTAAAAAAACGTTTATCAGTTTTTACCATAAATTTTTTTTGATGGAATTATTACGTGTTTGATATATGTGTTAATTTGTTTTGTTTTCTAATATTTATGTAAATATTTAACAATTTCGAAAGTTCGCAAAAAGGAACAGTCGCTATTATGGACCGCAAATTGGCCTGTTTTAAGCTTATTGTAAAATAATAAAACTTCACTAAATAAAAAACTTTAAGAATTTGCAACTCCCATAATATTTGGTAGGTGGGCATGACAAGTTTACCTAATATTTCCTTTTCCTTATTTTTTTTTTATTTTTAAAGCCTGTAAACTCTAAAGCTTGGCATAGTGAAATTACAAATTATTTTTTCCTGTAGTACATTACTGAAAAAAAAAAATGTAGAGATTTGTCAATGGCTTGGTCAAACATTTATCTTGGTAGTCATTGCAGTATACAGAAAATGGTAATGAATTAGGAATATCATTTACTGTATATAGTCTAGGCTTATTTTATTCTCTTAATACTATATTTTATTTATTTTTTATTATGTAGAAACAATAAAGATTATTTTCAATAAAAATACTGAATACTTAAAAAATTTATAAAAATATACAAATGTACTAATGATATTACTTTTTAAATGTTATACAATATTGTAATATAGGAATAAATGATACATTGATATTAAAATCAATATTTGACATAAACATTAATGTATAGTAAAAAATTATACTCCATAGTACTTACAGTAGACACTCCATCAACAACCTTTCCAACATGCGTTCTAATGAAATTATTGTATTTAATATTGAAATTGACTATTTTTGCAGTTTGTCTATTAACTGATATTTAGTTGTTGTTCAAAATATAAACTAGAAGTGTGATTTATTTTAAATAAATACTATTTTAGAGTTGTGAAATTCAAATTCAGTAAATTTAAATAAAGTTAAAGTATTAAAAACCAATTTATAAAATGATTAAATAAGCCAACTCATCAAACTTGTGTACACTTTTTATTTTAAATATTTTAAAGAAAGGAATATTTATATTAGGTTTAGTTTGGTTAGGATTAGGTTAAGTTTGTTAGGTTAGGATTAGGTAAGTATATTTTTATCAAGACGTTGGATTATCAATATGGATATTTTGTTCTATTAAATGTTGATTTTATATATAAAAAAAAAAAATTAGTAACTTTTCATTAGATTTTAATATTGCAAATGAAAAAAAAAAATCTTTTTTTTAAATGTAGTTTACGTCCCTTACTAGTATTTAGTTATTCAGAATATAAACTGGAGATGGAATGTATATTGAAAAAATACTAAGTGTAGTGGTAAATCAAATTCACCAAATTAAAGTGTACTTACGGTTGTAAAAATTTAGGGCTTTTTGTATTCTAGGGGGCAATAGGGAAATTTGTATTGGAATGGTTGGTAATATTTGATAATTAAGTAAAGAACAATTAAAAATCTAATAAAGAGAACTGAATTTTTTCTTTTTCGAACTTCAATATGATTTATTTTTTTTAAAATTTTTATTCTTCGTTTATTTCAATGTAATTGTTTGGTATTTGTTTATTAGTTTATTAAGTCATTATTTATATTTTTATTTGTTTATTATTTATATTTATTATTTTGTTTATTACGTTAGTTTCATTTATCAGGAAATATTTTTATTTAAGTTAGACTAGATTTAGTTAACCTTAAGATAGATTATGTTAAGGTTAGCTTAGGTTAAGTTACTTTAAATTAGGTTAGGTTATTAGGTTATATTATATTAAATTAAGTTATATTAGGTTAGGTTTGATTCTTGATTATGTAAATTTTTAATTTTAATTTAATGTATATTTTCTTAATGTTTTGAACCTATTGATGGAGAAGGTTGCATTATAGAAACATATGAGAATCTATTTTATATATATATATATATATATATTATATTATATATATATATATTATATAATTATATATATATAATATAGAAAGGTGAAACTAAAAAGATATCAGTTTTATTAGGATAAAAATTTCTTTAGTTTATTCTCTTTATATGACAAATATGATTAAAATTACCAAGTTTACAAAGTTAAAATATTTTATTGCCCCTGGTTTAATAAAAGTTCAAAATTTATTTCATACATCAGGAAGCTTGACTTTTGGCTGCAACTTTGATAAAATTTGGTAAGAAATTGGGCAGAGGAAGATGATTGGGAAATATATTGATACTAATGTAGTATATTTTAAAATGCAAACGTAAAAATATAAATATATATTCTCTAAGTTTTTTTTTTTTTTTTAAGTTGCTAGGATAGACCTAATTGCCGGATGTTAATAAAGATTTTTTACCCTTTAAGTCCATGTTAGGTTAAGTCGAATTAGTTTGCTAGATCTAACAATTTATTAAATCTAGCAAACTTGTTGACTTAATATAACCTTGACTTCAAGGTTAAATCTATACTAATGACCAGCAAGTAATCCTAACCTGGTGAATGCTGGTTCTCTCAGTACCCACATAAAAAAAATGTGAATATATTGCTTCAATATTAATATATATATATATATATAATATATATATATATATATATATATATATATATATATATATATATTATATATATATAAAAAATAAAAAAAAAAAAAAAAAAAAAAAAAAAAATATATATATATATATATGTAAGGCATGGAGTGAAGTATCGTATCAGAAATTTTCTGGTATCAGGTATCTGTATCTGTGAATTTGAAAATCTTAGTATTGGTATCAAGTAATCAGTAAAAAAAAAAATAATATATATATATATATATATATATATATATATATATATATATATATATATATATATATATATATGTTAGGAATGGAGTGAAGTATTGGTATCGGTTATCGTATCGCGAATTTGAAAATCTTAGTATCAGTAAAAATTTTGGTATATGAATGGATAAAGTATCGGTATCGGTAAAAATTTTGGTATACTCCATCCCTATATATATATATATATATATATATATATATATATATATATATATATATATATAATATTATATATATATATATATATATATATATATATATATATATGGCAACTTTGTATTAAGGTGTTAAAAAAAATAAAAAGTTCTTAAAATGTTATTCCTCTATATGCAGCTTTTCAATATTTTAATTTGCTGGTGAGAATAGTTATTAATTAAATAAAAAAAATAAAAATTTTAAAGGATACTAAACTGTACTTTTTAAGTATCTCAAATTTCTAGTAACAATGTTTCCTTTTCCGAAACTGTAAGCAGTTTCCGTAAGGTACTCATACTTTTGTTAATATCAATATTTTTGTTGTTGTCATTCTGCCTATATCGCTATGTGTAGGCATGTTCAGTTAGTCAGCCTTATATGATTTTATGAAAATTTTTAGTACTTTAACTATTTTTAAATTTATTGAATTTGATTTTCCATCTTATTAAAATAGTTTTTCTTTAATGTAAATTACATTTCCAGTTTATATTTTAAATAAGTAAATGCCAGGTAATTGACATAAACTACATATTAACCAAAAAATATTTCAGATGTCACATACATATTTAATAAAGGTTCCACACTTGTATCACATGATGATGATTTCAATTTTACAGTATAAAACTTGAATGATATAATAATTCTAGATCTTTTTATTAATTATCTAAAGGAACCCTACCAAAGTACAAGACAGTTGCACATGTGTATATAGAATGAGGGTGGGATCCAGGTACTGACTGGGGTTGGAAATTCTGGGCTGGAGTCTCCCAAATTTTGCTCTGACCAGGATAGTCTAAAATTTGTAAAGAGGTCAAAAGTATTGAAATTTTAGGTTAAAATTAGATATAATTTTACTTGAGATTAATTTAATTATAGGGAAGAAGTAGAATAGCCAACATTCACTCAAATTAATTAATTTTTTCAGAAAATTACATATTTTGCATAAAAGTTTGAAAAAAAAATTTTTTGAATTTTTTTTCCCAATTCATAATAGTGATTCAACAGGTTTACTTAGGTAAAACCCTTAGTTAAAGTTTGAAAAAATGTAAGTCATAAAATTATCAAAATAATCAGCAAACTCCAATGCCATTGAAAGAGAATTCAAAGTGGGGAAATCACCAAAGACAGAATCAAACTATTACTGAAGAATGTAGAAATGTTACTGTTTTTAAAGTACATTCTTAGGGCAGTAAAATATGCAACGTCACTGCCCTCTGTTCCTGAACATTTCACTCTCCCATATTCTTTAACTTGAGATGTAAATGTTCAAAAAGATTCTGAAAGGGATTTAAATGAATGAATTATTTGTTTCCTCTTTTATGCTGCATTCTTTTTGCCCCACCCAATAGGTAAAAAAGGAGTTTTGGAATTAAAATCTTAATTTTTTTATATTTTGTTTGATTTAACCCATCATCATTAAGTATAATTTACAATTAACACCGGCAAGAAAACCCCAGTTTTCCCTGATTATTAGCTAGTGCCAGGGTCAGTAAAAATGGCAGAGGCTGGGGTCTGGGCCCTGGTCAGTCCATAATGGGATCAGAACCAGTTGGACAGTTCACTCACTTGAAACCATAAAGAAAGTGACCTCAACAGTTCACAGGACCTCCCCAGTCATTGTCAGTTCAATTCATGCATTTTAAAAAAATATTGGCCATTTCTGATTTTGGATTTTATTGGTAGAATAGTCATATTTCAATGTTTTGTGTAAAAGAAATTTAATAATAAGAACTATAACAAAAATATTTCCTTTTTGGGCAGATTTTTTTTTTAAAGCTTTCTATAAAATGTATCTTGACTATGATAAAATCCAATTAAGTGGACTTAGAAAATATGAAAGAAAAGTATTTTCATCTAAAAAAAATGTACATTTTCTTTACTATATAAAAAATATATTTTGAAAATATGCTAAAACAAATACCACATATGCTAACACTAACCAGAAAAAATTTTAAATAACTTTTATTTTTTAACATCTATACAAAATTTTGAAGGGATTGTATAGTTAGGTGAAGTACACATTTTTTATTTAGTTAATTTTTGTTTCCAATCATAATTGGTGTTGTATACAGGAAAAATTTTAAAACTTCTCTCAGGCACAGCAGCAGAATAGTTTGGTATATATGAAAAAATTTTCAAAATAAAGAATGTAGATCTTGCCTAACAGTACAACCTCAAATTTTTTTTATACCCGACACCTTGTTGCTGTGCATGGGAAAATTTTTAAAATTTTCCTCTTTACACAGTTACAAAATGAGTGGATATTAGGTACACAAAAATGTTTTTGGAGGTTGTACAGATAGGAAAGATACATATTTTTTTTATTTAGAAAACTTTGTGTACTCAACCATTTTGCTGCTGTACCAGGGAAAAACTAATAATTTGAAATATTTCCCATGCACAGCAACAAAATGGTTAGGTATAAAAAAAAACTTTTCAGAGCTTGTACAATTGGGCAAGTTATGCATTTTTATGTAGGAAAATTTTTTGTATACCAAATAATTTTGGGTCTCTCTGCATGGGAAATTAAAAAAATGTCATGTGCATAGCAATAAAATTGCTTGGTATACAAAAAATTATTCAAATAAAACGTACCTTATGCCTAAAATATTACCCCCCCTTTCCCCACCCCCACCCCACCAAAAATTTTTTTTTTTGAATTTTCCTGATTATGGATATTTATGGGTATGCAATTGTTTTTTATTTATTTATTTATTTTTTTTGGCAGCAGACATAAAAAATTCAATTATAACAAAATGAATATCGATGATTTAACTATTTAAGGTAAATTTTGAACTCATTTTGCTTGAAGGAATGTTCTGAAAATTTTGAATAAAATTTGCTCCTATACATGTCTTTGATTTTTTAAAAATATTTTAGTCAAAATGTATTTTTTTTTCTTAAAACTTTATTTTTGATAATCTATAATACTAGTCTTACCCATTAATATTATTAAAAGGCACTACTGAATTGCCATTTTTAGATATTAGGATGGGGTTAGTTTTGCCCCTAGCAACTGGTTTGTTTTCCCCTCAATTTAATTTTTTTGTCACTTAATTTTCAAAAAATTTGTTTAAAATATTAATTTGCATATTTAAATATACTTTTTTTATATGAAAAAAATCAGAAAGGTTCATATTTCTTAAAATATTTTAAATATAGTTACATCAGGTAATTCCAATTTTTTTTGCACATTCTGAAAGTTGAAATATTTTATATTGGTTAGTTGACCATGGCCCTGGCTAAAAATTGGGGAAAACCGGGGTTTGCTTACCGGGGTTAAAAAGGCAAATTATTTTTATTAAAAGGACAGTCCAATTTCAATTTTTTAAAAAAATTTTCAGCCGATTCTCTGGAAATTTTCATTGTTTATTGCTTTTTTTCCGCCATGGAAAAAGTCCATTTCTTGCATTTTTGGAAATTTTGACACTTTTTCAAATGAATGGTGGGGCCAAACCACTTTGGAATGTTCTAAAATTTGGACTACATAATGAGAATTCTATGGGCTACAAAAGCTTATAACAGGTTTTTGTTCCCAGAGTTATAGAAAAAATGTTATAAGCCCAAAACAGACCAACTATTGAAAAATATTATATATAAAAAAAAAAAAAAACTTTTTGAACAAAAAAATTTATAAAAAAAAAAAAACTACAACTATAACATTTCTTATTTTTGGTGGTGTATAGAGAAGGGATGAGGCTACAAATTCGTCTATATAGTTTATTCAATGCGATTTTTTGGTTTCAAGATAAAGCCTCTCAAAAAAAGTCCATTTTTGACCAAATTTCAAAAATTCCCAAAGTTTGAGAGACTTTAAGTTTGGGTCCAAATAACTTTCAGACCGTTATAGACTCAGAAAACAATCGAATCAACTTATAACTTTTGGAAAAAATGCCTGTACCCTGAAAATTTCAGTCCAAATTTAACTGAGTCTCCTCTGACTGAGTAGAATAAATTAATGAAGATTAAAAAAAATTACCATCAAAGATTATTCTCTTGCCTTCTGGAAGGCAAACAAGAATAATCTCCCCATGCTAGCAAGAGTATATACATGCCCACCAGCAAGCTCCAGTATCAGTGAAAGAGAAATCAAAGTAAGGATAACAATTCAAAAAATAGAATCAAACTATTGCCAAAGAATGTAGAAATGCTACTGGTTTTAAAATACAGTCTTAGAGCAGTAACATATTCAACATCACTGCCCTCTGTTCATGAATTTTTTTGATTTTTTTTAAAAAAATCAAAAAATCAATGATTTTTGAATTTTTTTTTTTTGATTTTTTTGATTTTTTAAAAAATAATAAAACTTTTTTTTTATTTGTTTTATTTTGTCTATTTTTTTTATACATAATGATATACAGATATATTGTTCCTTCTTACTGTGTTAAAAAACTTTAAAGTAGTTTATATATTAGAAATATAACTTCCTTAATATTTGGTTCAAGATTTCAAATAGGGTAATACAAGAATCTGATCTTCATTAATATAATTTATCCAATATAGAACTGTTAGAGTTTAGAATTCCTAATATATATTCAATCAAATCTTCAACAAAATTTTATTGAGCTTTAATCTAATGCAATTTGAGGTTATAAACAAAAGAGAAAACAGAAAAGACAATTCCTTTTAATTTTCAACCATTTAAATTTTTATACAACATTATAAGAAAACAATATTCCTCTATATAAATTATAAAAGAAAGAAAATTTAAGCACTTTTGATGCATAATCATTAATCCATAAATTAAATACATAACTTGCAAAATATATATATATATATATATATATATATATATATATATATATATATATATATATATATATATATATATATAATTTTCTTTTTTATAATTATATAGAGGAATATTGTTTTCTTATAATGTTGTATAAAAATTTAAATGGTTGAAAATTAAAAGGAATTGTCTTTTCTGTTTTCTCTTTTGTCTATAACCTCAAATTGCATTAGATTAAAGCTCAATAAAATTTTGTTGAAGATTTGATTGAATATATATTAGGAATTCTAAACTCTAACAGTTCTATATTGGATAAATTATATTAATGAAGATCAGATTCTTGTATTACCCTATATGAAATCTTGAACCAAATATTAAGGAAGTTATATTTCTAATATATAAACTACTTTAAAGTTTTTTAACACAGTAAGAAGGAACTAATATATCTGTTATATCATTATGTAAAAAAATATGACAAAATAGAACAAATAAAAAAAAAAAAGTTTTATATTTTTTAAAAAAATCAAAAAATCATGATTTTTTTTCATAAAAAATCAATTGATTTAATCAACTGATTAACATTTGATTCAACATGCCACCCCTCTGTTCATGAACATTTCACTCCCTCTAATTCTAAAACTTAGATGTAAATGTTCAAGAAGATTCTGATAGTGAATAGCGATTTAAGTGAATTATTTGTTTGTTTCCTCTTTTATGTTGCATTCATTTTGCCCCACTCAATATGGAATTAAAATCTTAATTTTAATTTTTTTATTTTATTTTATTTAATCCACCATTAATAAGTATAATTTGCATTTGAAACCAACAAATCACATTGAATAAACTATATAGACGAATTTGTAGCCTCATCCCTTCTCTATACACCACCAAAAATAAGAAATGTTATAGTTGTAGTTTTTTTTTTTTTATAAATTTTTTTGTTCAAAAAGTTTTTTTTTTTTTTTTATTAAATATTTTTCAATAGTTGGTCTGTTTTGGGCTTATAACATTAGTGGTGGGCATGTATATACTCTTTGCATATAATTTGCATCTGCAGGGGTCGTTTCTATTATTACTATTATTGTTATTGTCATTTTCTATTTTTTTTTGTTTTGTTTTGTTCTACTTTATTTTAGTTCTTAGGACACCCCCTCCTTGAATAGGGCTTTGCCCGTGAGTGGTGGTGATGTGTAAAAAAATATAATCCAAGCAGGTAAACCCTGGTTTTCCCTGATTATTGGCTAGGGCTGGGTCAGAGTCTGGGGCCCTAGTTGGCCCATAGTGAGAATTTGGAGGACTTTAGAGACTTGCAAAAAGTAGTATAAAACATTAAGTACACATATACTCTTGCTTTGGTCCATGGTGGCTATACCACTACTAGTTTTTTTGAACTAGTAACCCCAACTCCAATAGGTCATACCCAATATCCATGCAAGTCTAGCCACCATTTCCCAAGCCTGAATATAGATTACTTATTCCAGTTTCCCAGGCCCTGATTGTGGGTAATTTAATGGATCCCAAGCCAGAGTGCATCAAACAACATAGATACAAATACAATAAATTCAAATCAGAATTGAATTGAATGCTTAGACTTGATGTCCCAAGTTATGACAAGTCATTAGCACCTTGTGAGAAATTTTTCGTTAAATTGCAGTTTTGAAAAGTGTGTGAATGTGAATGTGGTGGTCAGCACAGGAAGGACTGCAAGTACATGTTCTTTAAGAATCCAGTATATTTAATAGCCAAGAAAAGGAATTTGCAGGACCTTGTGTATGTATGAAATTGACAAGTGCACCACATTGTTCAGCTGAAATTTCACAAATGTTGCCAATCCACCAGTGATTATCATACATGCAAGCAACATATTGTTATGGCTGAAGGTCATGTTGCATGCTGAAAACTTGTTCTTTCTTAGGTCATTTATAAACATTATTCACTAGTGATGTAGAGTCATTTGATATTCTACTTATACAGATTTTATTTGCATTTGAAAATCATTTCCTGATGTACCCTTCACAACCTTGCAGACCTAATATCATCTTTTAAGATAAAGAACCTTAAATTTTTTTACACTATGACAAAATTTGACTTTCTGTTGGCCTTGGAAGGCTTGCATGACAGTTAGTCTTTTTGCTGTACCACCAGTGCTATCACAAGGTGACTTACCATGACTAGTGGCAAAGAAATTCGACTCAACTTTGATGCTGAAATCCTAATAATAATTACAAAGATTTGCAAAATTTTTAAAATTTTTATATTGTGCAATTGAACTATCACTGAAGTATGTGATATATTCTAATTTACCAAGTGGCCTCTTTAAATAATGAATTAACTTTGTCAAAAAAATATGAACAGCAACAGTATCATGCTTTAAGTTGTCACTGATTATGCAGATGCTCATGCATTTCACCTGATTAAGATCAAGAAAGTAGATAGCAAAAGGATGCACAGTGGACTGACTATTTTCCGAGTGAAATCCTTGAATTGCATCTTGGACCACAAAAGAATAATTTTCAGAAAAATCCATTAACACAATAATTTCATCAGAAAGTAAATTATTTTTAACAGTTTTAAGATATTGAAACTGTTGCTTTGAAAATGTAGTGATGACCAAAAGATATCAGTGATTCTTGTTGGCAATTTTGCAATGAAATCCTCAAGTATCAGTTTTGTATCAAGTGATGCATGATCTGTTTGTACCCACTGCTTAAATTTAACCGTTTCTTCTGGATCAAAATCATTGTAAACCTGTGAGAAATGTCTCATGAGTTTTTGTCAAGACATTTGTCACACGATGAAGCATGCAATTTTTTGACTCTGTCACATACTGTTTTTAAAATCAAACATTTATAATCTTTTTTAATACTACTTTCAAGCATCAGCCTTACATTTTGGTGAATTGCACATGCAAACTGAGTGCATTCCAGATGAGCCAACTGTTACACATCATTTTGGTCTTAATTTGTAAAGCTTTTAAAAGCCCAATTCAGGATCAAATTTACTTTTATAAGCAATAAACATCTCCCTCAAATTGCAGTGTAATTGCTTTTGTTTCTGGACTTTTTTATTTACAATTCTCACTGAAGCATAGTACATTTACCAGGACAAAGATGACTGAATTCATCATCATTGAAAAAATTGACAACATGATTTTGTATATCCCACCTTCTACTTTTAATTTTTTAGTTATTTTTACCATTCTTTGTGAAACAGCAAACTTAGCCATTGTCCTCTCGATGAACCAACTTTTAGGTGTTAATGTTAGAATCTGCAACTTTTCTGCATGATTGGTTGACATTGTTAATTTTGTTTTAAGCTCTTTCAAAAGACAAGACAATTTTGACAATTATTCAACAAATTGCTACCCTGTGCAATATCTGAATTATTAAAACCCCCTTGCAATAGCAATTTTTTGGGGCTAACAAACCTTGAACCTCAGTTACTTTACATTTTGCCCATCCTACACAGTCTTATTTACTAACCCTCTGAAATTTTAAAAGAGAGACACCAAGAGATGTTATACTTGTATTTACATCTTCTACAACTTCAATCTTTTCATCATCATCACTAGATGTTTGTGATGTTGATGGTGGTAATAAAGGGCATGTGGAATTTCATTTTAATAAATCCTTTCAATAACTTGGCCACCCTTTTTGACCTGGCAAAATGGTCATGTTTGTACAACTTTTACATTTTTTATATGATGGTTTGCCTTTCCAAATGGATTGCAGCAATATCTCTGTAAAAATTCAAATTTGAATAAAAATTCCTGTTCATGATGGTAACAAACAATTAATGAATCATAAACAAATTTTCAACTAAGTTTAGCCAAGAGTTCCTGGTGATTTTACTCTGTCCTTTTATTAATTTAAGACATTTTTTTTGACCTTGCATTTCTTAAAAAATCCAACAGTACAAACAAATGAGTCTTCTGGTAATTCTGACTCCATTGTACTAAGCCTTCATCTGTTCTTAATATTCTTGGTGTTTCTTTTTCTCGTGATCTTGGAAAGATCACATTACTTCTCTTTCTAAACAAGCTTCTAAGAAGTTGGGTGTTCTGAGGTTCTTCAGAATTACTTCACGCCACCCCAGTTGCTTGCTCTGTATAGGGGTTGTTGTTTGCCCCTGTATGGAGTATGCTTCGCACATCTGGGGTGGTTCCACTCATACAGCTCTCCTAGAGAAGGTGGAGTCTAGGGCATTTTGTCTCATCAACTCTCCTGCTCTTACTCTCTTCAATCTCTTTCTGCCCGTCGAATTGTTGCGTCACTCTCTTTTCTGTCGCTATTACAACAGACACTGCTCTTCTGAACTCTTTCATCGCATACCTCCTCCATTGAGAAGAGCTCGTGTGACACGCCTTTCTACACAGTCTCATCCTTTCTCTGTCCAACTCTCCAATACCAGACTTAACCGCTATGTTCAATCTTACATATACTCTACTGGTAAAGTCTGTAACACACTCCCTTTATCTGTTTTCCCAACTTCCTTTGACTTGCATACTTTCAAACGCCGTGAATCTGGACATGTCGGCCACCATTGACCAGGATAGATCTTTCCCAACTCTGGTGGAATTTGATAGGCCTCTGGCCTTTGCCCGAGGATAATTTTTTTAATATATTATATATATAATATATATAATATATATATACTATAAATATATTATTATATATAAAATTTTAATATTTATAATGATTATTATTTTATTTTTAAATATTAATATATATTATTATATATATAGAGTTCCACTGTATATATATTACTGTAAAATAGGGTAAAACCAACCAATGTTTTGAAAATTTCAACTTTCAGATAGTGCGAATAATCATTATTACATGACGTAACTATATTTATTATTATTATTTTATTTTTTTTTCAGAAATATGAGCCTTTCTGAATATTTTAATATAAAGTATATGGAAATATGAAAATTAATATTTTAAGTGACAAAAAAAATTGAAACAGGGTAAAAACTAACCAATTAATATTTTTTAAAAATTGCTATTCTGTTGTGCTTTTTATTAAAATGAATGGATAAGAATAGTATTATAGATTATGTAGAAATAATTTGAAGAAAAAAGTATGTTTGAACACATGTTTGGGATGTTTGAACATGGTAGCAATATTTGTGCAAATTTTTCAGGATATTCCCTTTGTCAAAATGACTTGATAATTGACTTGTAGGTAGTTAAATAATCAATATTCTTTTTGTTATACTTTAAATTTTCATAAAAAATATTTTTGGGCATAACTCTTTTTACACATGATGAGTTCATGAAATTCTTAGAGGTTGAATAGTTGGATGAGATACACAAATTTAGAACAATTTTTAATATACCCAAGAATTTTGATGCTGTGCGCATGAAATTTTTTCCAAAAATTTCCTGTGTATAGTACCAGAATGATTGGGTGTGCAAAAAACTTTTACCAAATAAAAAATGTGTAACTTGCCCAAGTGTACAGTCTCTGAATTTTTTTTTTTTAAATATATATAACCATTTTGTTGCTGTGCTCAGGAAAAATTTCAAATTATTGGTTTTCCCCATGCACAGCAGCAAAAGTGGTTGAGCATACAAAAATCTTTCTAAGTACAAAATGCACATCATCCATCTGTATAAACTCCATAAATTTTTTATACTCAATCATTTTGTTGTGCACTCAAAAAAAAAAAAAATTTTTTTTTTTTACACCAACAAAATGGTTGGGTATATAAAAAAAAAAACCTTGCAGAGGTTGTCTATTGGTCAAGATACACATTTTTTATTTAGAAATTTTTTTTTGTATATCTAACCATTTTGATGCTGTGCATGGGGAACTTTTTAACAATTTTCCTACGCACACAATCAAAATCATTGGGTATACAAAAAATTGTTCTGAATAAAAATGTGTATCTAGCCCAACTTTATAACTTTCAAAAATTTTATGTAGATATTTCTGGACGTTATGGTTAGTTTTACCTCATTTTTGGACAACAATAATATTTTTGAAACTGTTTAGGAAATTTAAATTTTTTTAAATGCAAAACTTACCTTTCATGTTCTTCAAGTCCTCTTAAGTTCGATTGTTATGTACTCAATATATTTTTTTGGGGACACATCTTTGAAAATTTTTCAAGTTTTGTTAAAAAAAAAAAAAAAAAAAAAAAAACCCTACCCAAAAAGGTTGAAATTTTCTTGAGTTATTGTCATCTTTTATTAAAATACACTTTTACAAAATGTTGAAATATGAAGACTATTCTACCAAAAAAATTAAAAACTGAGAATATATACAGTTTTTTTCATAACAATTTAATATTTTTTATTAAAATTTTTGTGTGTAGTTAGTTTTACAACATTTTACAGTATATATATAACATTCACTTCATCAAGTTGGGTAATTCCATATACTTCAGGAAAGTCTAGACCAGCTTTTCTTAACTTTTTAAGCTTCACAACCCCCCTCCCCCCCAAAAAAAAAGTTTTATCCTCACTACCCCTCAGGTATCAAATTCAAAAGTGCAGATTATGATATTTAACATATGTTTGTTTAATAAACATTATACCTAACAGGTGTTAAATTCAAAATTTTAGATTGAGATATTGTATGGTAGATTAATAAATTCATGATTATTTTATGAAAACTAGTTTTACTTTGGTTTTTAATATTCATTAGAAATTTTTTTTAAAACATGAATTTCATACTGCTTGAACTTTGTTTACATTTTAATGTATATGTGATCATGATCTCAAGGTCAAGAAAAGTTGGTCTAGACAGTAGTTTATAAACTTAGCTTTGCACTATAAAATATAATATTGTTTCATGTCATAGGTATTAAATTATTATGAAACTTTTAATATAATTTAGTGCTGTATATATTTACTTGTTTTTACTTCTAAATATAAGTAGCTAATATTAAGATTTGGTAAATAGGTTCACTAATATATTTTGGCATATTGAAGTTTGAGATTATTCAATTTTTTAAGTTGATTTGATTATTTCTTTATAATTTTCTTTCTCTTTAAGCTGTACTAATAGTTTGATACATTTTTCAGGAGAAGAAATTAAATACTTAGAAAACTTTGAATAACAGGTGAAATGAAACGTGGCACATTTGTCAGCATTTTAAATGGTGGAATTCGATAGTGGCAGAATATTTTTTACAGTCGGACAAATCATTGTTTATTTCTTCATGCCTCGGTAGGATATATATATATATATATATATATATATATATATATATATATATATATATATATATATATATATATATATATATATATATATATATATATATATAATATAAAACTGCATTCATTCCAATTCTCTGACCTTTCAGAAGGTGACTTGCACCCAACCCTTAGTGATTTTCATGAAACTTAATATAAAATATCATCTTGGCACAAAACATTCCTTTCTCAAAATCTAAAATTCCAATATTTTAATTTTTGAAAAATATTAAGTTATTTCAATATTATTATACTTATCCTGAACAAATTTTAACAAATACATAATTTTTACAATTTTTTATGTAATAAAATATATAAATTTAAATATTTTCTTAAGATTTTAATTA
>SEYY01006739.1:0-27500 GCA_009176605.1 Armadillidium nasatum | reverse complement strand
TCAAATTGAGGTAGAGAAAACATAGTTGTTTTCAATGCCTCAAAAACTCTGTTCCTCCATATTTCTACTCAACATAATCTTCCACACAACTATAACACCATCTTCAAAAACAAATCTCAAGCCTTCAACTGTTCTATATATTCTCAGTGTTTCTCTCTCTGGTGATCTTTCTTGGAAGGATCACATTACTTCTCTTTCTAAACCAGCTTCTAAGAGGTTGGATGTACTGTTGTGCCTTCATGTTTTTTTTTTTTTTTTTTTTACGCCAATCCAGTTGCTTTCTCTTTACAGGGGTGTTGTTCTCTCCTGTATGGAGTATGCCTCACACATCTGGGGTGGTTCCACTCACACAGCTATCCTTGAAAAGGTGGAGTCTATGACTTTTTGTCTTAACAACTTTTCATCTCACTAATTCTCTCCAATCTCCTTCTGTCCATTGAACTGTTGTGTTACTCACTCTATACTATCGCTAGTACAGTGGACAATGCTCTTCTGAACTCTCCCTTTGCATTTCTCCTCCATTGAGAAGGTCTAATGCAACAAACCTTTCTACACAGTCTTATCCTTTCTCTATCTCAGAGAAAGGATTATCTTATATGTACTCTACTGGTAAAGTCTGTAACATACTCCCTTTTTTTGTTTTCCCAACTTCTTTTGACTTGCACACTTTCAAACACCGTGTATCGGGTCATGTCGGAATTTAATGATTAGGTTCCAGTATTGCCTCAACTCTGGTGGAAATTAGTAGGCCTCTGGTCTTTACCCACCAAAGGATATATATATATATATATATATATATATATATATATATATATATATATATATATATATATATATATATATATATATATATATATATATATATATATAGCCAAAATAGAGAGAAGTTGACAGATAAGAAGTTTTGTTGTAAAGTTAAAAGAGACATTAATAGTTAGTAGTGAGAGGAGCTTGTGCTGAAGGTGGGTGGCGAGGAGGTGAGGGTGGTAGAGAGATGTGAGTATTTGGTGGAGTATTCACAAGGGAATTAGGAAATATCCTGGAAATCACCAACAGGATGGAGAAATACAAAATAATGGTGAGGGCACTGTACCCAATCATGACCAACCAAAGAATCAATATAAGAGTAAAGAAAGTAATTTTTGAAAGTACTGACCCCAATTTTGCTATATTTTGCCAAGATTTGGAGTACGACAACAAGAGAAGAAGGCAGAATTCAAGCAGCAGAGATAAGGGTGCTGCAGTTGATGATGGAAAGGACCAGGAGGGAGAGGATAAACAGCAAAAGAATTAGAGAAAGTATAGGGGTTGGACCAATTATTCAAAAAACATGCAGCAAGATTGAGATGATTTTGTTACGTGTGGAGGATGCTGGAATGGAGAGTGGCTAGAGCAAGTCCGCAAGTTAAAGAGTGGATGCCAAGAGGAGGAAGACTGAGTAGGAGACCCAGGAAGAGATGGATGGAATCAGTTGGGGATTCACTGAGGCAACATCAACTGCCTATGGTGGAACAGTTGGTGAAAGAAAGAATTATATACCACAGATCTAGATGGAGATGTGTGCTGGCACGCTAACAGACCCTTAGAGCCTTACTGGGATATATATATATATATATATATATATATATATATATATATATATATATATATATATATATATATATATATATATATATATATATATATATATATATATATATATATATATATATATAAATATATATATATTATATATATATTTTAAATATATTATATATATTATATATATTTTTCTTATAAGTTCAGAATTAGTATCATTATCAGTATTTTTTAAAGTATTTTTGTCAGTCAAGTACAAAGTTTAGTATTGGGTTCAGTATCTGTAAAAATTTTGGTATTGCTTCATCCCTATATATATATATATATATATATATATATATATATATATATATATATATATATATATATATATATATATATATATATATATATATATATATATATATATATATATATATATATATATTATATATATTATATTTTTTTTTTTTTTTTTTTTTTTTTTTTTTTTTTTTTTTTTTTTTTTTTTTTAATTCCTTAATTTGGTCCAAACTAAATCATATGTATACAAAACACCCCTTCAATTGAGACAGAACTCTGTAGTAAGTTCGGTAAATTAAAAATGCTTTTTTTTTTTTTTTTTTTTTTTTTTTTTTTTTTTTTTTTTAAACAAAAACAAAACCCTGGTGGTGAATTACTTACTTTTCATTACCGATTCCCCATGACAGATCACCACTTTGCTGGTTTCTTTTTTTTAAGTTCAGGATTTGATTTTTAAACATTATTTTCAGAAACTGATCTTTTATTCTGAATGCAGTAAAACCTGCTAAATAATGATAAAAATATAAATTGGCTTTTCTGCCAACTCTTCTTGTGCATGTATTAATCCTCCTGAATTCATTGTTGCAAAACTTGCACTTTACTTTGCTAGTGCTTTCATCATTTGAAACTAGAGTTCATTCATACCATAAAAATTTTCTTCTTGATACCAGAGTATTGTTGTAACAAGCAATAGCTCTTAGTTTATCAAAATTAAATTATAGTACAACTTTGATATAAACAAAAAAAAAAAAAAAAAAATTATATTCAATTACAATTAGAGCTGTAAAGGAAAAAAAAATTTCCCCCATTTTTTCCCCAGGTTTTAGGGGAAGAAACCCCAAAAAATAACCTAGGGCCAGAATTATTTTTACAATATTTAAAATCTATTTGATTAAAAACCATTTCAATTATGAGAAAATGGGGGATTTGAAAAGGATACAAAGGTTGAGGTGACACTGTTTTCAAACTTTATAATTTATAGGAAAGATAATGGAAAAATCAGTGAGACGTTATTAAAAGACAAAAGATTACATGTGGTTCATTTTAGATTAAGAAGGAAAGTTTAATGCCAGAGGATACTGAATATTATAAAACCATTTTGCTCTTTAGGATTTTATTGGAAATTGGAATATATATGTATATTATATCTTACTTAGTTAAGGAAATGTAGAGTAACTTAAACAGATATTGTGGAACAAAAGAATGGAAAGATTTCTAGTTGACTTACGGGAAATGTCATGTGTCTAAGAGATAGTGAGGATAAAATGGGAAAGTGTTTTTAGTAAATTTTTGGTAGTAACCACTGTTTATGTTTCATATTTAATTTAAAAAAAAAAAAAAAAATGGATATAAGAATTTTTATCAAATAATTAATCTTCGAGGTTAAATGTTACATAGATCCATAATGGCTCATCCAAATGAGATTATTTCATTTTTCATATGTTGGAAACTTGTAAACAGATAATAGGATAAACTGGTTCTTTTCTTTTGCCCTCTATCTTTTGTGTACATCGCTTTTCTAGTGGATAATTGTACTACAATCTCTATTTAAAGTTAAAATTATTCTTAAATATCACATTAAACATAATCATTTTTTTGTATATTCCAATTAGATTCTTGTGACTGGTTTCTGAGGAAAGTTGAACCATGGAATAGCGTCAGAATCACATTTTCAATTCCCAAAGAAGCAGCTTGTCGACTTCATCAATTGGCACAAGCTGGAGATGCTGCTCTTAGGCAATTGGGAATTCTTTCTGTGCAAGTGGAAGGAGATCAGGTAAGATACAATTGTGGTTTTAAATTAGAATGTTATCATTTATACCTTTTAAAGGAGATTTCATCTTATCCTGTTTCAGTGACCTAATTTTCTGTCTTTCCCCAGTCTAGATCTGAAACATATATAAAATTTAGACCAACCTGGTTATCACGACTTTTCTTTATTAATTATAAAAATCTTGAATTATTTAAATTTGGGGTAGTATGTAAATAGATACGGTATTTAAATAAATGTGCAAATATTTGAAAGTCAATTTAATTTTGAGAATCCTCAGCATTTTGTGAGCCAAAACACTTACCATTGCTTAAAAGATAGTTTCAAATTGTATTTTTTATTTTTATTAATTTTCAAACTTAATTTTATTGTGAAACAAATAAAGGAAAAAAATTCATTTAACAAAGGACTCATCATGTTGAAATCTTATCTGCAAGCATTCAATCAATATGCAACCAAATTCTTTGGATAAAGTACCCAATATATCCCTTCCTAATTTCTAGAAAAAATATTAAAAAATATATATATTTTTTTAATATGATGTATTCATTATTTACACTTTCCTTTATTTATATATTTTCATTTTAACTTGTATTTACTGATTAAATATTTGTGTATTATAATTGTATATTACAAATGGGACCTACACGAATGAGAGGATAGAATATAAAACTAAAACAAATGGATATAGCATTTCTTTCACTTTAGTTATTTTTCAAGAACCATTTGTTTTATTTTTTCCTTTTTTTTTTTTTTTTTATGAAAGTATTTAAAAAATTATTTTACACCACAGTTTATTAGTTTTTAATGTATTAGCAAGTGATTTGGTAGTAAAATACTAAATGAAACCTTATTTAATTTACAGATAATTTCCTTGAAAGTTGCTGGACCTAATCATGAAACAACTGAAATACTTTTGCGCACTGAGGGAGTGGCCGGACCAAGCAATGATGGAAGTGGACATTCTGGTGTTGCGAGGTCAGTCACCCAAGCTATAAGTGGGGCAAATTTATTACAAGGGTTTGGTCTACAGCAACAACATCATCAGCCTCATCCTGTTCCTCAATTCAGAAGCCCATCATCTGTCATTGGATCTGATGGTGTACCAATGCTTGTAGGAAGAAGTGCTGTTGTTCAACAAAGACCTCAAGGCTATGCCTATTCTGGAGTAGCTTCAACTCTTCATCCCCGTCATGTTCAACCTCAACCTCCATCTCAATCTCCAGCTGGTATACTAGTTTCAGGAGGGTCATTATCCAATCCACCTGTCGTTACTAGGCCAGTGTTTCCTAGTAATCCTCCTCCCCCATACCCCAGCCAAGAATTGAGGCAGTCCATATCTACGTCTCAACAACAAGTTCCTTCAGTAACTCAAGTTAGTGGACAACAGTTTGTTGTTTCACAAGCAAGTAGTGTTATTTCTCCATCCTCTCAAACTCAAGTGCAACACCACTCCCAGCATTCGAACTCCTTAGCACAGCCTTTGACAGGCAGCTATAGGGTAACTGGTAGCCAGTTGAGTGTTTCTAATAGTGTTAATGCTCCTAATAGGGGACAAGTGAAGACGCAAGTTAGCATGGTTAAAAATAGCCCTCTACTTGTTGGCTTGCTACAACAACCTGAACAATCATCTGTTGTTGGTTCAAGGAATAAATGTATTGCTGTAAATACTTCTCAGACACCAGTCTCCTCAAGTTCACTTTCTAATTCTATAGAAAATGGACCTATTCCTCATATAATAACAAGTACATCCAGTGGGGCTACTACTTTAGTTGGAAGCGCTGGGACTTACATTGGAAGATCTAAAGATGGACTGACAACACATCAGCAGATATATTCTGGGGGCTCAGTGATAACAAATTCAGCTCCTCCACCCCCTCCACCACCACCGCCAAGGCATAACCTTAGTGGTGGTGTTCATCATCAAACTTCCACAGGGTCTGCTCAACCATCTCCATTAACTCCTGTTGCAAAGGCACTGCAGCAGACCTCGGATGAACACCGAAGGTTGATGGTTTCATCATCAAATACTTCTCGAAATAAATCTGGCCCATTACAGTCCATATTCCAATCATCTACTGGATCTGTAGTTAAAGATGAACTCAAGGAATCTACATCATCATCGTCTCATTCAACATCGAATGCACATAAAAAAGAGAGTCAGTATCTTATTAATCCCAATACTGGATTACTTGAGCCTAGACCAAATACTGATAGCTCTGATTCAGAACCTGAAGGTAAATTGGATTCACCATCACGTGATGATCAACAAGGAAATTCTATACCTTCTGATGATGAATCTAATTTAAGTGCTGCCTCTCGAAAGGAGACAGATCATTCTGATTCAGACGTTTCTAGAATTTCTGTCATGAGCATCGAGTCAAAAAAGATAACTAACGATCAGGTCAAATCTGTAGAGAAGGATTCCAGTCCTGGGTCATCCTGGGAAAATAACTTAGTGAGTCCAAGTCCCGGAGAGAAAATTAAACTCCGTCTTAAACTTGGCAAAGAGCAAGTTGCTCAGGCCACTATTGTTGGAAATGCAAATAAAAAAATAGAAAGAAGAGAGTTATTAAGTGGTGCGGCTATCAATACCCAGAGTATGACAGAGCCAAGAGTTCCAAAATTGCATATTAAATTACACTCCAGTCAGCCTGTAATCATTAAGCCAACGGACGAACTAGAGGCCAGTAATAAGAAATCTCTGAAAGAATTAGCATTGCTAAGAGATGATAAAAATAAGAGAAAAAGTGGTCGAAGCAAACCAAAAAATTGTGAAACTGAGTTTGAAACTTTAAAGTCTAAAAATGCAAAATTAAAAGGCAGTAAAGATAAAAACTGTGGGGATGAAGTCACCTCACAGGTTTTAAAAATTTTAGATTCTAAGAAAAATAGGCACGAAGCTGATTATGAAGACACATTTTTGAAGTTTAGTAAAGAATCACCAGATAATCGAATGAAGGTTCCAAGAATGTTGGAGTCAAAACCTTCAAAGTTAGAAAGCAAATTACGTACAAGATTAAAAAAGCCGCCCATGAGAAAAGTGGGTGATTTAAACAGTGTGGGGGAGATAGCTAGTCACAAAATTATGGAAACTCTTCCTCCTAGCATCACAAAAGTAGCTGCAATGCACACACAGCAACCACACCGAAATCCTAACTCACTGTCACCTGTTCCATTCTCTTCCATATCAACAAATATGTTTAGTGGTTCTTCCATTTGTGCTTCATTTACAACAGGTTCGACAACAGGTACGTCAGCATTGCCTTCCACATCTACTGCTACTAGTACTACCTCAAGTGAGAATTTAAAAGCAGAGTTAGAAAAAAGGGGTAGTGAAATCATTCCTAAGGCAGAAGTTAAACTTGATATAGGAGAAAAAAGTGGTAATAGTGATATTTTAATGACCAAACTATGTATGAGTAATCCTTCTCTAAAAAACTTGATGAATGGAGATGTTTCTCATAATGAGAAAGTAACCATGAACCAAATGAGGTATAAGAGATCAGGATCTCTCTCTTCACAGGCAGATTTCTCTGCCAGTAAACTGACAATCAAGCGCAAAAATTCAGAAGATACGCACACTTTAAAAGCATTAAAGAAAGATGGTAATTATCGTTATTATTATTATTATTATTTTAAAAAAAAATTTTTTTTTTTTTGTATTTTAATTTTGAACATACAATTATAATTTCATTCTGGTAATTCTTATGTTTGATTTAAGAGCTGACATTAAATACAGAAAGAAATGCATATGTTTTTTGAACTTAGCATTTTATCCATAAATCCTTATCTTAGTATTCTTGTTCCCTGCATGTTTTTCTTTATTTAAGGGCATAGAGCTTGCAAATAGGTTAAATAATTTTTTTAATAAATATTTTTTTTTATGGGAATTAGTTTTCCTTTAGAATAATTATACTCTTTCCATATTTTTTGCATAATGGATTTCCTAGAGTAAGAATCATAATTTTATCATTGTCAACATTTTTTTTTTCTAACCTGTCATTCTTTTGATCGTTTTAACGTTTTGTCTCTGGGGTTTGGTCAGTCATTTACTTCCCTTTACCCACATAGCTTTTCTCTCTCTCTCTCTCTCTCTCTCTCTCTCTCTCTCTCTCTCTCTCTCTCTCTCTCTCTCTCTCTCTCTCTCTCTCTCTCTCTCTCTCTCTCTCTCTCTCTCTCTCTCTCTCTCTCTCTCTCTCTCTCTCTCTCTCTCTCTCTCTCTCTCTCTCTCTCTCTCTCTCTCTCTCTCTCTCTCTCTCTCTCTCTCTCTCTCTCTCTCTCTCTCTCTCTCTCTCTCTCTCTCTCTCTCTCTCTCTCTCTCTCTCTCTCTCTCTCTCTCTCTCTCTCTCTCTCTCTCTCTCTCTCTCTCTCTCTCTCTCTCTCTCTCTCTCTCTCTCTCTCTCTCTCTCTCTCTCTCTCTCTCTCTCTCTCTCTCTCTCTCTCTCTCTCTCTCTCTCTCTCTCTCTCTCTCTCTCTCTCTCTCTCTCTCTCTCTCTCTCTCTCTCTCTCTCTCTCTCTCTCTCTCTCTCTCTCTCTCTCTCTCTCTCTCTCTCTCTCTCTCTCTCTCTCTCTCTCTCTCTCTCTCTCTCTCTCTCTCTCTCTCTCTCTCTCTCTCTCTCTCTCTCTCTCTCTCTCTCTCTCTCTCTCTCTCTCTCTCTCTCTTCTCTCTTTCTCTCTCTCTCTCTCTCTCTCTCTCTCTCTCTCTCTCTCTCTCTCTCTCTCTCTCTCTCTCTCTCTCTCTCTCTCTCTCTCTCTCTCTCTCTCTCTCTCTCTCTCTCTCTCTCTCTCTCTCTCTCTCTCTCTCTCTCTCTCTCTCTCTCTCTCTCTATATATATATATATATATATATATATATATATATATATATATATATATATATATATATATATATATATATATATATATATATATATATATATATATACTCTTTCCTGTTTTTGGTATCATTTACACAGCTTTTTATTTGTTCATGTAATTTGTTTATTACCAAAACCTTTCTGTTTCTCTTCTTCCTTTCAGTTTTGCTTTTTGTCATTCTATTTTCCTCTCTCACATAATCCTAACTCTGGGAGTCTCGAATCTCATCTTTTTCCGTCCCCACTCAATACATTTCATTGTCATTTAATTTAAGAACATATTATTACCCTCACTCTCTCCCTACCTCCTGAGATGGTGACTGTTTTAGTTCTGATTTTTCTTTTCATCTTAAAGGTTTTGCATAACCTTTGTTTGATTTCTTAAATCATTTTTAGTATATGTCTTGTTCCTCCATCTGTTGAGTCAAGAAATTGTTGTTAAATTTAATCTCATTTCCGTTGCATCCATTAACTTTGTATCACCTCAATAACATCTCTCCTTAACATTTTCTGAAAGTTCCCCATGCTTTTTATTTCCATAGCTTTTTTGAAGCTTAACTTTAAAATTGTCTCGACATTTTTGAATTTTGGATTTTCTTTCCCTTATATTTAAGTCAGTCCATGACATTTATTTTTAAACTTTGTTCAAATCCTTGCATAAACTGATATTTATATTTTTCATAGTTTCTTCAAGCATCATTCTTTAAAGAAGTTTCTTTACTATTCCAAGGCTTCAAGGTTCACACATTTTATTACAAGTGGGTCTCATTATTGTTCCTTTTCTGCATTTCCAAATAATCTTATTTGTAGTGTCCGTTACCTTATTAATTTTCAGAGTAATTCTCAACTGAATGAATAAATTAATTTTGACATCATTTTGCCAACATATTTTTTGTTTACAAACCTAGTTCTTTAGAAGCTTAGCTTATCTAGAACTTTTACTCCATAAACTCTCTAGAAGCTTTTCTTTTATATTCTCTAGACATATTTCAGTGACATAAAACTGTTAACTTCTTATTATTCTAATTTAATCTAGATCACTTTCTTTACTTAAATTCACTTCTCAGCAGATATTTAATTTCATAACTATGTTCCAGATTGGAAGTTTATAATTTTGTTTGAAATTTATAATTATATAAATTAACTTATAATTTAAAAACTTTACTCTATTCCCTGAGCTTTAAAAAATAAACTAGTAACAATGCTTTTCTTTATTCTTTTTTGCTTTATTCTTCTTGCATTCTATCTTTCATTACATTCAACTGTTACAAAGAAATATTACCAAATTCATCTTAAAATTCAATGATCTGCATAGGAGGTATGTGAAAATTTTGTTCCCTAGACAATATTTTACTGTTCGTAAGACAGTTATTACATGCACGAAAATAGAGCCGACGATAATAATTAAAAGGAAGCTACAAACTCATTGATTTCATGTCTCAGTCCTAAAAAAAATGGACAATAGAAGAATTGGCTGTGAATAAGACAGGTTTCATTTTACGAGTTGTGCTCATTCAAGCTGCCAGTTAGATACTGCCTCCGGAGATATAAGCTTAGACATCTCATGCTGTCTATATATTGTTGTAATATATCTATTTTTGGATAAAGTTTCATTTCTGATATATCTTTTTACATTTAATTCTAGAGTCATTACCCTGTCTCTGTATTTCATCTGCTTGCTACTTTTTTCCCACCTCATTTCGACAATTAATTTTATTTGTATTTCTTCATGTGTGGGCATTTTTTTTTTTTTTTTTTTTTTTAAATAAATGCACTTTCAACCTTTTTTAAGCAAAAATTTTTAGAACCCTTCATTATTCTGGTGGTTTCTATGCAAATTTTCCAATTTCTCTGGTAAATTTTTTGTTCTTTAGTTTTGCTTTAATTTTCTGTATGTTCATTTTCTCAAATGTCTTACATTTTCAGCCACATTCACTATTTTTTTTCATAATCATTCATATTACACTTTTATGTAATGTATTTACAGATTTATATTTTAAGAGAATGATTTATTTCCTTAATTAAAAGTACTTTGGGTTGCATTTTTAACAGATTATTTTTACTTTTTCATTCCAGGACTTAGCACGATGCCTACATTCCTCAATTCTTCAGTTCTTATAAATAAAGTTTCTCCTGATAAATCGTCATCAGTCTCGAATCTTAGTGGCACTTCCCATCGCCAAAATGACGACCTTACTGAAAAACTTTTATTAAAAAAAGTTGAAAGTATGAATGGTCCATTGAAGAATGACATTGCAGGTCTGAAGTCTAATTCTGACATTACAATTCATAGTGTCTCAAAAAATGACATTCTAGGGCTGGCGAAAGCAAGCAGTGCTGATTTTGATAGAAGAGCTGATCTTACTATCAAGACAAAACTGTCTGAGGGGACGGCGAAAGTAGGTCGTGTAACTTGCGTTGATGTAATGGATAGGAAAGCTTTGGAAGAAGCTTTAAAAAGCTCGAGAAATTCTTCTAAAAAAAATGATATAAGTTTTTCTAGAAGTACATCGAGTATGGTGGACCGTTTAAGACGGTGGAATTCTATAGATAGCTCCAATACTGTGCCTTTAACTACTCACTCTCAGCAACAAACTTCTGATAGTACAAATTTAAATTCTTCAACAGTAAATGAGTGTAAAAATTCCTCAGTTGAGGGTGAAAGTAGTGAAAAATCACTGATTTTATCAACTGTTATTGAGAAAGTGAAAACTGATACAATTGTCTCTCATCAGTCAACAAACACAATAATCAATGTAAATAGCGATAAAGCCTGTGATAATAATAATAGTAAAGATAATATAGATAAAATTATATCTGTTAATAAAAGTGAAAGTAAAACTACTAAAAGTGAAAACTTAGGGGTTAATGTTGAAAAAGAGAAGCAAGGAGAACAAAGAGAACATGCTCAGAATAGCAGTAGTTGTGAAACAACTAAATCAGCTGCTTGTCTTTCTGGTGGTAAACCTCATTGTAGTTTTGAAGGGGATGGAGATCAAAGTATTTCGAAGCTAAACAGAGACAGGACTAAAGTAAATGATTTAGGATCAACAGCATCCCTGGTCAAGTCAGAAGTTGATAGTCCTGAGGGAACCCCAAAAGGTGAACATGGAAATGCACATGGTGGAGAAGATTCTGGCATTGAATCGATGGATGCTTTATCTGAAAAAAGTCCAAATCATAGTGATCAGAGCCCTAACAGAAGAGAAGACAAAGATTGTGAATTATTTCAGCAAGAAAAGGTCAAGGAAAAGAAAACAAAATCTGGTCCTGTTGTCACTCCTAGTTCTAAGGACATTTGTAGAGAAGATAAAGACTTGGTAACTCAAAAATTGCCTTCAGATTCTGGAAAAATTCATGTAAGCAAAATAGAAACTGATGAAAAGTCACATGTTGATGAAATTTTAAATATGCAGGATAAATCAGACCCATTATCACAGTCTTTTACTATTTCAAATGAATGCCTTAAAACAAATACACAATTGGTGAAATATTCAGATAGCTGCAAAGAACAACCTAATTTACTTCTTTGTGAAAAATTTAAAGAACATGAAAATAATAGTGTCACTTATTCTCTAGAAAAATGTGAGAGTACACTTTCTACAAATTCTGCATTAAAGATTTTTGAAAGTGAATGTCCCAAAGACAGTGAGTCTCAAAATAGCATGGAACTAAAAGAAAGTGTTACTCAAAGTGAAATCTCTTTATTAGATAGATGTTATGAGGTTTGCGATTCGACAAAGAGAGGTCCCGCAGCTGCATCTGATACTAAATGTAGTACAGAAGAGGATCTTACAAATTTACCACTTCTTCAGTTTAATCCATCAACTTTAAATGTAAAGTCAAAAGATAAGCAAGATTTGTCCCCAAAATTAGAACTTTCACAAACTTTAGAATCTACATTAAATAGCTTATCTTCACCTTCTAGTCAGGATAGTGCTACTGTTTTGCATCCACTTAATGAGCATTTCAGTGATGCCATGCAGAAAAACTGTACCAACAAAAATTTGTTCTCTGATTTACCTGTATCTTCTGTCCTATGTAGTTCATTATCTATAAGCACTACTTCCATAAGTGTTACGTCTCCCAAAAGTAATGTTACAACTTCCAGTGTTCTTGTTCATTCTCCTTTAACCCAAGTTTCTTCAAGTAGAGTGAATGTAGATTCAAGTTCATCAAAAGACATTTCTGGAACTTCAACATCAGTACCAATTTCAAAGGAGCATGGTAATTCTTCACTTACTTCTAATTTTAAACCATCATTATTAGCTATAACTCTTAGTCGACCTCCTGGGTGTGTTACAACATTTGGATCATCTTTATCTAACAGTGTGTCTACCACAGCAGTAACGGCTATTAAGGCAGTTTCTAGCACCCCTTCTCTTTATACTATAACTAATACCACCCCTAGCACCACTACAACTACAAAACTTAATTCAGCCATGGATCCTCAGTCTAATAGTAACACTAGTATTGTTTACTGTCACAGTTTATCAGTTAGCAATAATTCAGCATATAGTAACACTTTTGTTACTTCAGCAAATACCACAGCAACAATGATTATACTTGCTGCATCCACTAATAGTTGTAATTCTTCTATAACGACCACCACTCCAAATAGTACCAAATTAACTCTTAAATCTGGTGTAAATCAGTCCCATAATTCAGCAATAAATCCTCCTCCTGGGAAGACATTTAGACTTGTAGCCTTACCTAATCCTGCTATAACACCAGCGTCAAGCCCAGTCAAAGTTACCGTAAAGCAAATGGGAGCTTCAGGGATAGTGCCGTCTATAACAAAAAGTTCTCAACTTTTGCAACCTTTGCCATCTGTGAAATCTGAAGAACAGCAAAGTAATATTTCTCTTTCAAATATTAAGACCACTGTATCGTCTGTGATTTCAGATTCAGACACAGCTATTCCACCCCTAGTTTCTGAGACAGTCTCTCATAATGAAAGCCATTTAGATTTAGATTTTGTAGGTTTCTCAAATAACTCCGAATCAGAGGATTCTAGTAAACTGAATTCTGATTTTGCATCTGAAAAGACAGACAAAGTCTCCAACAGTTTATTGTCTCCTTTAGAAGAAGAACCAACTCCCATGAGAGTTCACCCTCCTCTTTATACTTACGGGAATAGAGAAAGAAAGAAGGAATTTGAAAGTGATGCTGAGGAGAAGGAAAAGGAAGAAGGCAAGGAAAGCATTAGTGTCTCTGCAAATATTTCGAAAAATTCAGACTTTGAAAATGATCCAGAGGCTGACTCGCAAAAGTCGAAGCAAAAAGATAAAAAATTACATGCTCTTACAATTGAAATCCCCAGTGCTGAAAATTTTCCAGATGATAAAAGATTAACAAGAAGTACGAGACAAAGCGCCCGGCTATCGAGTCCAAAGGTTAGTAGCCCTGCAGGCAGTGGGGAATTGAGTCCACGCTCCGATAAAAAGAGTCCAGCCAATGCCCAAACAATGGGCAAACCCAGTCCCTTAGGAATGGTGAGGTCTAGTGTAAGTCCTGCTTTAAGAGTCACCAAACGAAGACGTCATGAATCTGAAAGTAGTAGTGCATCTAACGTAAGTGAAGATCAAGGAGAACCTCCACCTAAGGTGGCAAAACGGAAGACTCATCATGAATTAAAAGACGAAGGAAAACCTAAAAGCGCAAGAAGAGAAAATGAAAATGAAGGAGGTATGTAGAAATTAATATTTTTTTTTTATTATTATTATTATTATTTTGCGTCAATGAATTACAGAGGTTTTGTGAATCTGGGAGGAAATTTTTTTTAATATGAAAGAGAGTGAAGGGGTCTTTTATCTTAAATATTCTTGAAATATCTTTAAAAGAGGAATGAGAATTTGGAGAAAGGATTGAAAAGTATAGCAGAGAAGGACTTACGGGGCTTCTGACTTTGTTGTAAATATTAGTCTTATATACACACTTATTTTATTATGACCAGCCTGAAAGTTTGGCCAATAGGAATTACACTTTTTTTCTTAAATAAATATATGTACAGGTTTAAAAATATTTTCATAAATTTTGTGATTGTTAAAATATTTCAAGGCATTTTGTAGAAAATATAAGCAAATTGCAAATAATTTAATCTAAAATGTAAAGAACAAAGTTCTTATCTGTGATTGCCTAACAAAGGGACTATGTGAGTTTTTTCGAATCTTCTCAATTTTCTACCTTATGGCTCAGGCTACCTTGCCAATCTAACATTAAATTCATCTTTTCTGTATATCTGTATCCTACCTCATCTGACTTCGAAATTTTTCTAAAACAAAATTCCAAATGGAGCTCATTCTTTCGTCTCCTTTTTCTGAAATCCTCCTCCTTTGTGATTTGAATGCTCACCACCACCAATGGCTTTATTCTATTTTTCAAGACCCAGTTGGTGAATTTTTCATCCCATTTTTCTATCAAGAATAATCTTGAGCAGTTGTTGCAGTTCTCTCTCTCTGCGCTGCTAACTAGTTGGATTTGAAGTTCTACTATTTCTATGGTTCTATGGAGTGACTAGTTCGGCAGGAGAGGTCCCTTGGAGTGTGCAGAACACAACCAAGATGATTCTCTAGCATGGAGCTTGTATTCCTCATTCTTTCCCTTCAATAAACTAGCAAACCTAGTATTCTTGTGCTATTCGCTGCAGGAATGCTGCCTTCGGTAATTACAATTCTCTTCAAACTCTAGAAACTCATGCAACTTGTATTTCATCCTGGAGTCATGCAAAATCATTATCTGTGATGCCAAAAACATTTCACCATAATAAACACAAAATCCCTCTTGATCTTTGACCTCAAGCTCTGTCTGGCATTTTGCAAAAATGTTAACTATAATTTTGCCTCTTTTGCTTCTGTTAACTTCCGATGACACAACTGTTTTACCTTCTGCTAAAGCTAAACTCCTCACTCAAACCTTTGCATCTAATTCTACCTTAGATGACTCTGTAGCTATTCCTCCCATCCACCCTCACTTCAACTCATTTATATATAATATTGCAATTTCTTCTAAAGACTTTTTTTCTGCTCACTCAACATTAAGAGGACATAAGGTCCTGATGGTATCCCTCCTTACGTTTCTGAGATTGATCCCTTTCTTAGTAAACTTTCATCTTTGTCTATTCTCTTCGACCTTCTTATGCTGAAAATGTTTGCTTTTAGCCTGTGCCAAAAAAGGCTATCATCTTATCGTTTTAACTTTTTTCTATAAAGTTTTTCAGTCTATTCTTAACAAGAAGATTTGGAAACATTTCAGTCCTTCTAAGCTCTCTTATTGCAGTATATTGCCAGTATGGTTCTTATAAAGGACACTCTCCACTGGTGATCTTTATATTCTCTCTGATTCTTAGTCCTCTGCTCTATGCCATTTTGGTAAATCCTTTGCTGTGGTGCCATTATGTATTGAAAGCTGTCAATAGTGTGTGACAAAAAGCTTTAATTTCAAAATTTTCCTTTAGTATCTATCTGTCTTCTCTGATTTCCTCTCTGGTCGTCTATAGAGTTTTGGAGATAATCACCTTTCATCATTTAGATCTTTCATGAGATTTGTTCCTATTTTTTTTATTTTTTTTTTTTTTTTTTTATTTTTTATTTTTTTTTTTTTTTTTTTTTTTTTTTTTGTTGTTGTAATTTTATTGATGACCTCTTTGTTACTTCACCATCAATTCATTCCTATGTCGTTGATTCCACCCTTCATCTTGAAAGACGTCGCACTGAACAGCAGTTAATTGATGATAGGAGAGTGACCTTGGAGCAACTAATTTCCTATTTTTCTTGAATTTCTAATTGGGGCAGAGAAAAAAACATAGTTGCTTTCAATGCCTCAAAATCAGTTCTTTCATTTTAATCAACAAAATTTTCCACTTAACTATAACATCTCTTTCTTAGACATACAACTTGAACTTTCTGCTCTTTAAATTTTAAGTTTCTTTTTTTTTTTTATCTTTATTGCAAGGATCACATCATTTCTCTATCTAAAATAGCTTCTAAGAATTTGGGTTTTCAGAGGCTCCTTCAAAGTTTCTTGATGCCCCCCAGTTGCACACTTTTTATTGAGATGTCGTTTGCCTATCACATCTGGAGTGGTTCCACTGTATAATTTTCAAGGATCTTGTACCATTATTCATTCAAAACAGTGGCAAATTCCGTTAATGATGATAAAGGTGGATGGCACACTCAAACATGTCTATAGCACTGCCCACAAGGGCTCAATAACATTAAGATTGGGTGATTGTGGAGGTTAGGGCAGATGTGAAACCTCACCCTTGTGCTCAGAAAACTAGTTCTGGACTATTTTAGCCTTGTGAACAAGGGTTTTGTAATCCCGATAAACAGCATCACCATCAGGGAACAAACATTACACCATGGGATGAACATGGTCACCCAAAATGGTCACAGTCATTGGCAGTGATTAGTACCTTGTAGATTAATGATGGGTCTGGCAGAAAACCATGATATAACTTAACTGCACATACTATGACTGAACCTCCACCATGTTTCACTATGGGTTGTAAACACCCTGCATTTTAAGCTTGGCCTGACGTTCTCCAGACATACACGAGGCCAGAAGTCGGAAATGGTGTAAATCTTGACTCATCTGACCAATGATCTTAATTGCTCCATAGCCCATATTTTATGCATTTGACACCACTGTCTCATCTTATTAGGATTTTGGGTACTGACGAGTAGTTTTCGAATGGCGGTCGTCCACACAAACCTTGCTTGTGCAGTTTCCTTCGTACTGTTTTTGTGCTAATAGGGTTTATGAGCATGGTGTTCAACTCAGCAGTAATCTTCTGATATTTCATCAACCCTATGCAACATTTGATTTTCTCTGTCATTCAACACATTTCTGTCCAAACTTGTGTTTGATGGATGCGGGTTTTTCCCTAGCCCTACTGTGCCTCACGACCTCACAAACACTTCCGCTGCTTTGGTTACAGAGGTACCCACCATACGATCCCAACAATTTGAAAAATTGTAAGTAAGGAGAATGTGAAAATTTTGTGGTCTGTTTGTGTTTCAAAGATTATACTTTATTTCAAGATGATTTTCATTGGTTTGGAGTTTTGGCAAAATATTTTTGTCAGCATATTAAATAACTCATTCCATTTAAAATATATACTGTTCACCTTTTATGATATATATATATATATATATATATATATATATATATATATATATATATATATATATATATATATATATATATATATATATATATATATATATATATATATATATATATATATATATATATATATATATATATATTTAGTATTCGATATATTCATATGTAAATCTTTTTAGATATTGATAGTTCTGATGAAGATGATGTGAGCTTGAATGAAGTTGAAATTGTGAAAAAGAAATCAGTACCAGGTAATGAAGATGAAGAAGACGAGGAAGAAGAAACATGGTAAGTAATAACTAATTTAGTTTTTGTGTAAAAATACTTCAATTTTATTGAAATGTTTCTGTAATTAAATATATATATATATATATATATATATATATATATATATATATATATATATATATATATATATAATATATATATATATATATATATATATATATATATTATATATATATATATTATATTACTTATTTATATTATTTTATTTTATTTTATAATATATTACTTCTTTTTGGCAAAGGCCAGAGGCTTACTAAAATTTCAACAAGAATAAGGGAGAAAATCAGAAATTTGGTAATTAAGATGTCTTGAAACACAGCGTTTATAGGTGTGTAAGTCATAGCGAGTTGGGAAAATTGATAAGGGAGTATGTTTCAGACTTTACCAGTAGAGTACATGTAAGACTGAGCATAGCGTTCAAGTCTGGGGTTAGAGAGTTGGACAGAGAAGGAATGAGACTATGTAGAAAGGCGAGTCGCACGAGCCCTTCTCAATGGAGAAGATATGTGACGGGAGAGTTCAGAAGTCAGTGTCCATCGTAATAGCGACAGTATAGAGAGAGAATGACGCAACAATTCGACGGGCAGAAAGAGACGGAGAGTTGAAACGGAAAGCACTAGACTCTACCTTTTCAAAGAGAGCTGTATGAATGGAACCAACCAAGATGTGTGAGGCGTACTCCATACAGGGGAAAACAACACCCCTATAAAGAGCAAGAAAATGGGGTGGAGTAAAGACATTCTGCAGGTGCCTGCCTCCGAACACCTAACCTATTAGAAACTTGTTTAGAAAGAAATTATGTGATCTTTCCAAGCAAGATGATGGAAAGAAAAGAAACACTGAGAAAATTAAGGAGAGATGAAGGTTTAAGTTGTGTTTTCTAAGAAGATATCATAGTTGTGTGGAAGGTTGTGTCGAGTAGAGAGATAGAGGAATTGAGTTTTGGAGGCATTGAAAATGACCATGTTTTTTCTGCTCCAATTTGAAATACTAGATTGATCAGAATTCAGTTGCTCCAAGGCTACCCTCCTTCGTCTATTAACTGTTGTTGGGAGGGGTGCCTCTCAAATTGAAAGGAGTAATGAAGGGTGGAGTTATTAGCATAGGAGTGGGTACATGATTAAGTAATTGAGAGAAGGTCTTTAATGAAAAGTAGAAAAAGAGTTACAGTTAGGACAAATCCCTGAGGAACACCATTATTAATAGATTTAAAGGAAGAATTGTGGCAGTCTACCACAACTGCTATAGAACGTCTGGAAAGAACATCAGAGAGGGTAAATTCCGAAAGAGGGAACTTTAAAAATCAAAGATTTGTGCAACACTCTATGGAGGGCTTTTGATATGTCTAGCGCGACACCAAAAGATTTACTGAAATGCTGGAGAGGAGGACCAAAAGTCATAAAGCAGGGAAAAGGTGCGGGGTGGGGGGTTAACTTGGAAATCATCCAAAGTTGAATTAGTGGCAAAAAGTTCAGTTTTTGAAGAAGGTAAAACGGCAATTGTGCTGAAAGGAAATATTAGTGGAGGGAAAGAGGAAGAGGCAAAATTTGAGTTGACATTTTTTGCAAACTGCCTGAAAGAGAGGAAGAGGAGCCAGAAAATTATTACATTTTGTATTGATAAATGAGTTTTTTTTTTTTTTTTTTTTTTGGTGTGTGTTACAAAGTACAAGAACTGATTTTACAAGATTTTGGGGTGAAATATAAATTGCACGATTTTCTGAAGTTTGAAAACAACTGTAATTCCTGAAGGCAGAATCCCTGCGGCAAATTGTACAAGAATAAGTAGAGTTAAATAAATTTTTGTAAGGTTTAGTAGAAGGAAAGATTATAGAATGTAGTCCCCATGCCACAGTGATCATCTCGTTAACGCGCTCCGCACAAGCATAGGGACCCCTCCCATGAAAGCGATAATCATTACACAGGTAATCAAAGAAGTACGACCAGCTTGGACACCGAAATGTAACAAACTTTTCCTCTTAATACGCGGGAGTCTTTCTTGCGGAAGACTTGAAAAGCTGGAAGAGAATACAGAGATATGAAAGCGTTCGGAAAAACCCAGAGGCGGATTGAGTTTGACAGTATAAGGAGGAAGATAAGAAGTTTAAAAAAGGTCTAGAAAGTTGGGTTTATCTCCAAGACGATCAGGGATACTATTAGGGAGCTGTACCCACTACTCTAGGTCGTTTTTAATGGAGAATTAAAAGGTACGTTCACCGGTTGTGTCATGAAAACTATAAGAAAGTCATTGGCGGCGGTGAACATTGAAATCACTTAATATGATAATTTCTGATAAAGAAGAAGAAGAGAGAATGTTCTCTGTTTTGGAGTTTAGATAGTCAAAGAATTTAGGACAGTCAGTAAATTAGGAGATAAATAAACAGAACAAATTAATTTAGACACAGAATGGCAAGAGTGCTTAACCACAAGGTGGAAAATTCAGAAGACTCAGATTAGAGACACGAGAGTAAGCAAAATCGTAGCGCACATATGCATTACAACTTCCTTTGGCTGAAAATTGAAAGAGATAGTAAGAGGAAACAAAAAATGGTTTGCTATCAGAACGCTTAATAAATACATGAGTTGTTGTCAAGAATAAGAGGTTAGATATAAAAGAAGTGGTGGCGTTGAAAAAAGTGAAAATGTTGCATAAATTAATGAAGAAAATAGACCATGCACTAGGGCAAGTCCGATCCAAAGCCTTGGGGGTACCAACCTAATATCACCTATCAGTAGTTTTGTTTAGAAATGACTACAAAATAACTAGATATTACAGATAGGAGAAAACTTAAATTTTATGATCTTTGAATATTTTCAATTTTGTTTCAACTTTCATAAGTTCAGTAAAAAAAATTGGTGTTGGTTTAAAATTATTGGTATCGGTTTCAGCTAAAATTTTATCTCTCCATCCCATATATATATATATATATATATATATATATATATATATATATATATATATATATATATATATATATATATATATATATATATATATATATATATATATATATATATATATATATATATATATATATATATATATATATATATATATATATATATATATATATATATATATATATATATATATATATATATATATATATATATATATATATATATATATATATATATTTTAAAGAGCAAAATTAACGCACCATCTACAATTTATCAGTTGGGAGGAACCGACGATATTGTAGAGTAATGGGAGTGCCTGTGTGTGGAAGTATGTGCCCGTACCTACCCAAATAATGCAGTTTAGCATCGATGGGCAGTGCTTAGGTGCGATATAGACGAAATACGGTAAAAGGGCAAACTAGCCAAATTCGGTAAGTGACGTGGTAGGAGAGGTAACGTTACGTTCGGGGTTTTCCATACAACCATCGGAAGGGTCCTACAGAGGTACGAGTTGACACATGCTTCCACTAGGCGGCCTGGCCAAGGTAGGCCAATGTCCGTAGAGGACACACATACGATTAATGGTAGTTCGCGATCTACATGCAACACCACGTGACCATCGTGCCGAGCTGCAGGCTGCTCATCAGACCCTTGTTCGCACGTGGAATGTGGATACTACCCACGGAGGCCGGCAAAAGGGACCCCGCTCACTAGGGAGCACCGAAGAGCAAGGATGACTTTCGCACAACAACTCATGGATTGGGCTAGTATCCTATTTACGAACTAGTGCTGATTCAATTTACACAACTCTGACGGACTTTACAGGGTTTATGGGAGGTGTCATGAGCATTATGCGGCATGCACAATGCAAGAGATACTCGCTTTCGGTGGTGAGTCTGTTATGGTTTGGGGTGGTATATCTTTCCATGCCCGCACAAAGTTGCACGTCTTCAGTGCAAGGTACCTAACTGTGCAACGATACCTATCGGACATACTCGAACCGTACGTCGTACAATTTTACCCTTACATCGGTAAAGCCTTCGTCCTCATGCTGGATGACGCTAGACCACACGTAGCCAGAGGTGTTGATGATTACCTCAACACGGTATGAATTCGAACATTGGACTGGCCCTTGTACAGTCCTCACCCAAGCCCAATCGAGCATCTGTGGGATACACTGAAAGGTGGCTGCGACGCCTACAGCACCAGCCACACAGTCCTCAACCAAGCCTCATCGAGCATCTGTGGGACACACTGAAAAGGTGGCTGCGACTCCTACAGCACCAGCCACACAGCCTTAACGACCTGTGACAAACGGTTGTACGCTTATGGGAAAAACTGCCTCAAGAAACCATCCAAGACATTATCTCCATCAAGCATCAACGGTGTTTAGCTGTCATACGTGGAAGGGGAGACCACACAAGGTATTGACTGCCTGCCAGGGACAAGTGGCATGCACATACACCCTGCAGGTTTGGTCTGCACCCTACTTATATTCCAAATGGGTTCCCACGGTGGGGCACCACATATTTCCAATCAATGTATAACCATATGCTGTATATTAACAATGTTACTACCCTTTTTGCATCTTTCAGTATCCTATTGGCGTTTGTTAACTGGTGGGTTAATTTTACTTTCCAGTATATATATATATATATATATATATATATATATATATATATATATATATATATATATATATATATATATATATATATATATATATATATATATATATATATATATATATATATATATATAAGGCGTCATGACGTTTTTAGATCACTGTGTTCCTGTGCTAAAAATCGATGAGCTTTGGTTATATATATATCTTTTTAAAAAAAAGGAAAAAGGTATTAATTTGATTTATTGTTTATAAAAATTCACCCCCAACCGGAAATATCTATTTCATTATACAGTAAAATTGATATGTAAGTTTGGGGTTGACATTTTTCAAACACTAAATCAAATTAATTCCTTTTACATTGCTTTTTAACTAAAGTCCATCGATTTATGACACAGAAACGCGGGGTTGTGGAAAAGCCACAATTCGGTAACTCTTTGTAAAAGCTCACCTCCAAACTGAAATTTCGATTTCCATATTTTTGTTTGGAGGTAACCTTTTTCATATATATATATATATATATATATATATATATATATATATATATATATATATATATATATATATATATATATATATATATATATATATATATATATATATATATATATATATATATATATAATATAATTTAGCAGGCCATCATCTCGTTCTGGTAGAAGTTGTAAAACTTTTACGAGGAGTAAAGAACGTCCTTCTTCCTCCGACAGTCAACAAACCTCGAGGGATACAACACCTACGAGAAGGACATCGAGACAAAATCGTGTTGTGACGCCATCCACAGCATCTATAGTGACGACCATTACCTCAGCAACAGCAGCGGGCTCAACAACAGGATCTCCTACTGGACACACGAATTCTCACGAAAAGCCGGATGATTTTTCTGAAACATTAAGTAAAGAGAAACATTCGATGTTTTTTCCTGACGACATCAAAGGGGAAGAAGCACTTTTTGTGAAGGATAGTGACAAAAAAACTTTAGAGAAGAAAGGAGCAGTGTCCTCGTCTTCTCTTTTGATAAAGGATGGATCAAAGCAGCTACCGAAAATAAAGAGAGAAAATGAATCGACGGAAAGCGAGCCCGCAAACACCGGTCGAAGAAAAACAAGAAGTACAACTAATACTGGTACGTATCATTTTAACTATATCTTTTCCATCTTGTTTCCTTGCAGTTTTGCTTTATTTTAAGACTAGTTTTTGACAAATTTCAATTTTCAGTTTCTTTTAAAACCACTTTGATTGAATTTCACAAGCTTTTTTTATTCCTCACGTTATTGCTTATATATATATATATATATATATATATATATATATATATATATATATATATATATATATATATATATATATATATATATATATATATATATTATATATATATATATATATATATATATATATATATATAATATATATATATATATTAGAGGTGGACCGGATATCCGCATCCGCATCCGCAACTGCGGATATCCGCATCATTTTTCCAATATCCGCATCCGCGGATATCCGCAGCCGCATCCGCCTCCGCGGATAGTAAAAAATTATAAGTAAATTGTGAGTTCAGCTGAATCATGTTTGTCAGATGTGATACCACTTGTTTCAACATTGAAAGTTGTGTTAACAAATGTTAAGTCTAGGAGTTTCAAGGATGACTGAAACATTAATGAAGGAGATGAACGACAGATTTGAAAACCTGGAAAATGATGATGCTTATACAATTGCAACCTTTTTAGATCCTAGGTACAAAACAAAATTTTTTAAACCACTTGTTTCTCAGAATGTTAAAATCAAATTAGGATGCTTATGCGATGAGATGATAGAAACAGAAAAATAACGCCTTTCAAGAAAAAAAAGCTCTCAGATACAAAAGAAACAAAATCTGTTAGCTTAAGCATTGCTAAATCAATGAAAGATCTTCTAGCTTCCAGCAGCGATGAAGAATCACAGTCAGAAGTGACAAAGGATACAATATCGATTATTGAAAATTATCTGAAACTCCCACGTTTGGAGGCAGATAAAGACCAACTGGTTTGGTGGAGAGATAATTGCAAAAGTTTCCCTTTTCTTGCTGAACTGGCAAGGACTTATTTAGTGTTGCTAGTGAGCGTCTTTTCAGTTGTGCAGGCCTCATTTACGACGAAAAGCGAGCCAAACTTTCACCTGAAAGAGCCCAAAAGCTTTTATTTCTAAAAAATAACTTTTACCAATTATTAACTTCAAATGGAATATGTGAAACTGTGAAGTGTGAAGGTAATACTGAATTACTGGCTATATATATATATATATATATATATATATATATATATATATATATATATATATATATATATATATATATATATATATATATATATATATATATATATATTATATATATATATATATAACCTTTTTCAAAATGGGTTAGGTTGGGGAAAGAGGTTGGTGGGGTGTTCAAGAGTTGGTCCCCGTCCCACACCCTGGTAACAAAGATTTGGATATATATAAAATTCCAAAAATCTATACAAAACTTTAAAAAATTAAACTATCCGCATGCGGATATCCGCAATTGAATATCCGCAACCGCATCCGCATCCGCGGATAGTATAAAATTACTATTGTCCATATATATATATATATATATATAATATATATATATATATATATATAATATATATATATATATATATATATATATATATATATATATATATATTATATATATATATATATATATATATATATTATATATATATATATATATAATATATATTCTCCAAAACGAAATCGATTTATCCCAGAAACTGAAAAGGTTGTCTCTGCTTAACAATTTAAAGTACCAGAATTTTGCATGTCTGTCCATGTTCTCACATATTAAAATTTTGTAAAATCAATGTTCTGGAGATACTTGCCCTCGGTCCCAGATATGTGCTTATAGATATCAAAGTTCTAGTTACAAGTTAATAAAATTTGCCAATTGAAAACCTTGGGATGTGAGAATGTTCCTGACATCACTAATGTAAGGGATCGTCATTATCATCAATGCATGTCGGCGCACGCTTTTCCGTGTTACGAAAAGTTGCCACCAAAGTTGGAAATTACTATACTATTACTTAATCTTCAGAGAAGGACTTAATTTTATACATGTTGACGTTGAACGTGCTGCAAGTGGCGCAATTTCTCATGATTCTACATCGCTTTTCGCTCTAAAAAGTTTGCCCGTAGCAAATTTTATTAACTTATGAGCAGTACTCAGATATTTTTAAGGGTATATTAGGGGCCGAGAGTGAGTGGGACACCCTTAATTTATTATATATTAAAATTATATGTATTTCCTCGTTTGAAGAAAGAAAAGACAATTTAATTCTTCCATGTTATAAAATTGTTAAATTTATAGAGAAATTTTTAAATTTACTTTTTTCCTATCTCATCTTCATCGTCAAAAATATTATCTTAAGTGGAAAAAATTAAGTTTATTATAAATTTAAATTTTCATTTACTAAATGTTATAATAATGTAAATATTGTTCAGCATAGTTCATTAATGTATAAATCTGTACATACACTAATTTAGACTTACCCTATGTGAGTAGGATCTTTTTAACTATAATTAAAAAGTAGCAGCTTTTATACAATTTATTGATTTATTTATTTATTTATTTTTTTTGGTAAAAGGGGATGAAAAGTAAACAATAATTCAAAAAAAGGTATTTTCATACTCCTAATGGGACCTTTAGGAATTCTCTTGCTACGAAAGTTCATAGTATCTTGCCCTGGTATAGGCAGCAGGGTAGCTCGCTCCTTTCAACCGTCGTACTCATTTTTCCCTAAGGTCTGTCTCCTGGACACCTATTTACAAGTAGGTAAACAAGCATCTCTGTTATCAGAGTACAAATTTTGGTCATCAGTGATAGTCTAATCACTTAGCCATTGGGACAATGTTTTCAAAATTTTATTTATGCCAGTGCAAAGGAGGAAATTTGTATTATAACTGGAGCTTTTAGATTCTCCACAAAGCTGAATTAAATATGCCACAGTCACTTTGGATAAACTTTTTCTATGTTCTAACTATATACATGTTAAACCTCAACTCTACCTACTTGATGAAACTAACCAGTGTTCATTTCTTATTTTTTCCGATCTAGGGCGTTTGCCACCGTCTTACTTCTCCACTAGAGTAAAACCTTTTGTTTTTTAAGTACCATCTCAAGGTGACAAGGAAGCAAATATTTTCTCAGCTTCTTCTTGTCCTTCAACATATCTACTGATTTGGATATCTACCTGTAAATTTTATTTATGTATAGATATCAGGAGAGGCGGTAGTTATTTTGATTTAACTCACTCTGGTTTCAATAAACTATCTAACTTTCAACATATCTGGGTAAACTGAAGTTATTGTGTAACTGCAATCAACTACAAGAAGTTACTCTTTCATGCCAAAGATTTGACCATACTACCTGATTCACAATTTAATAGAGTATATCCCTATTAACAGATGGAGTTTTTTGCTTCTCTAATATTGTTCTTTCTGTTCATTAGATTCTCTTAGCATGTCCCTATTTTGGGATACTGGGCAGACTCTTTTTTCCACTTCTTTAATTTTCCTCCAGAAAAACAACTAGCTTACGTACGGAACGTAATGTAATCTTTGAACAAAATGTCATGTTTACAAATTAAAATCAATAATATAAATTAATTGCAGCAAAGTTAGCTTTTTTTTTTTAAATCAAGAAAAAGTAGTAAAAAAATTTTTTATGAAGGTGTTTCATTTAATATTTTTTGAGACAATAAGATTATAACTTAAATAATTTGATAAGCTTAAAATAATTTTCTAACTGGTTCTTTTGAATAATGATATGGATTTAGAATTTATAGAATCTACTTTTAAGTGATTTCTGGTCAATTAAGGACGTGCTCGTTGTGTATGTCAATGCAAATGCCATATTTTTAAGGATGGGGAACCATCTTGGCCAGTTTTTCTTTCCATATATGGCTATAGGAGGATAAAGAATACGTTCTGTAGCCCATTCTACCCTGTAGTTATGCTGAATATAGTGCAGAGAATTATATATATATATATAGGGACCGACC
>SEYY01006738.1:2500-17500 GCA_009176605.1 Armadillidium nasatum | reverse complement strand
TAGACATTTTTCGCATGTTGAAGTATTCATGTCTAACAGTTATATTCTTTGGAAAATGAACTCTTACTTTTTATATTTTTACAAACTTGCCTTGACTGATGATGCTTTATTTCAAATCTCAAACATAGCTCAAAGATTAACTAATGAACCCAGTTCATTTAACTTGATATAAAGGGAGTATCACAACATGTGGGACACACTCGGACAGTGGACAATGGGCATCTACACAATGAGAATTATTTTTTAATAAAAGTGTATGCCCTAGGAGCGACACTTTGCTAGATACAGGGTGTTAAAGTTAACAAGTTGATTACTTTAATTTTTATGTATTAACAAAGTTTGATTTATGATAGCAGATACAATTTTGAATTATAAAACTATAGACAGTAATAAGGAAATGAAAAAAAGTAAATAAAAAATAAAAACAAAAAACTTTAGAGAGTAATACGGAAATGAAAAAAAAGTAAATAAAAAAAATAAAAACAATGTTTTGTGAAAATGCTTTTTTTTTTTTTTTTTTTTTTTTTTTTATTATTTTTTATTATTTTTTTTCATTTCCTTTCATATTACTATCTACAGTTTTATAATAGCCTATGGTATCTATTACCATAAAACCAACACTGTATGGGCATGACCCTAAATCCAACTTCATATATAAAAAATTAAAGAAATCTGTATGTTAACTAACTTTAAAATCCTGTCTCAAACTATGGCTTATAACATATGTTTATACGGACTTTTTCTGGGTAGATATCGCCTGTCCACTGTTAAAGTGGGTCCCACATATTACGATCTTCCCTGTACATGGTGGTGATTTTAAGTACAATGAGGAATATTTATAATGGTATTTGAACTGTACAAAATTTGAGATAAATCAAAATAACACAATCCTTCCAAAAAAGTGTGCATATCAAAATAAATATCAATTGCATGGAAACTGGATGTCATTAAAAACATTTACTCATAACACCAGTTGGTGAAACAATATTTAATACGAGATCATTACAATTTCATAATTAAGTAAATAACCACATTCTTTAGTGCATTTTATTATTTTTAGCTTTGCATAACCAACACTCTACAACAAGATCTAGTGTTAAAGCTTTCAATAAACCCTAAAATGGAATGCAATCCAAAATTATCACCAATAATTAACTCTAAAATAAAATGTACTTTTATCCTACTTGTTTCCTTTGTTACAATTATTCCAGTTTCTTTTAAAATGAAGAGTTGGAAGAAAACAACTTTCCAGTTGGGAATTTAAAGTTGGTTATTTTTTCAACTTGCGAAATAATATAAAAGAGCAAAGCAAAATGAATCCATTGACACATTTCTTCCACAGAACACTTATATTCATGCCGATATTTTAATAAATAATTAAAAACTCATAACTTATCAGAACTTTTAAAATTAAAGTGGAAATTAGATTAAAAAAAAAATTACACTGAAGAGTTTCTTTCCTTTTTCTTGGGTCAGTGTCTTCCTCAGTTTCTTTTATTCCTATACTTGTTACCCAGTTTTCCAACAGCAAAACGAGAAGAGTTTTCTGAAAAAAGAAAACCATTTACATTTTTTTACATTTTTAAGGAACAGATCAATATTAAATTTAGTTATTTATTTTTATTTACAATTATTAAATTGCAAGGCAATGTGAATTCATAAAAAAAAAATTTCTTACACTGAACAGTAAATTTCATGCATTTACTCTCATAAATAATTAATATATAACTGACAACTTAAAACACAATCAAAACTTCCACTTTAAAAAATTTACAATTAGAAAAAAAAAAAAAAAAATTACAAACTTTTCACACCTAAACCACTTGCACACAAGTATGTTATCTAGTGGCATTGTTATAAAAACATTACTTTTCCTTTCTGGGAATAGCTATTACCACAATTCTCAAAAACACTTTTAACGGAATCCATCCAATCAAAGAGTATCTAACTTAACAGTATCGAAAACAATTGTAATGTTTAGACATCCTACAAGATAATATCCCCTGCATCTGGTCCTTCAGCTTGGGAGAGTTCAACGGACAGTCCCTGTGATTTTTTTTCTTTAATCTCCTCTACACAATCAAAAAAACAATACTTATCTATCTTTAGTCAAGTTTATAACCATCACAAATATTCGTAAGAAAAGTCTTTTAAAATTCTATTAAAATTACCTGAAGAAATGAATTTCATTAATTTTGAAAACTTACTTAACCATACATTGTATTAATTTCGAAATACTTACTCAGCAACTATTAAAATGGTTAAGATAGATCCTGTTTGAAAAGTTCTTTGTTTTGAATTTTCGCAGTATCAAAAACATTCCTCTCATCACATCACTTTCAAGTATTGACTATGTCCTGAAATATGATAATTTTTTTCAAACATTTACACAACTTACTATTCTAGTTTATATATATATATATATATATATATATATATATATATATATATATATATATATATATATATATATATATATATATATATATATATATATAATATATATATTAACCAGCCAGTTAGCAGGTAAATGAAATAAATGGCAAAAATTCGTTTACCTTTGATAAGGTACCCCATATAAGATTGATGCTTGAGTTGTCACAATGTGGTATAGATGGAGTATTGCATGGTTGGATTAAAGAGTGGTTGAAGAATAGAAGACAGTATGTACTACTAAATTGCTATAAATCATCATGGGAAATGGTGGTGTGGTGTTTCACAGGGTTCTGTATTTGGACCTCTACTGTTCCTAATATAAATATAAAGGATTTGGATCATGAACTTAAATGTATTGTTTATAAGTTTGTAGTGATACCAAAGTGGCTACTTCTGTAAAGAATAGTGATGGATGTAATAGGTTCAAAGTAATCTAGATAGACTTCTTGGATAGATAGATAAGTATGAAATGAATTTTAATAGTAAAAAGTGTAAGATTTTCATGTAGGTTACTTGAATTAAGGATTTAACTATAATATGAATGGAGACTGGCTTGAGTCTGTGGACTATAAAAAAGATTCAGGTGTTATTTAGCAGTAATCTGAAAGTAGCTAATTAATGTGTGGAAGTATGGAAAAGAGCTAATATGTAAGATATAATAAATTGCAATGTTGTTTGCAATTTATTATATCTTAAAGAGGTTAAATGCAAAATGTAAAACAGTAATATTAGGCTAGTATGGAGTAGTGAGTACAATCCTTCACCTTTTGATCAAGTTGTAAGTAACAAAAATTCAGTAGCATTAAAAATTTCTATTTTATCAAACTTATTAAATTACATTGCTCGTTTCACCAACTTTAAAAAATAAAAAAAAATAGAAATTTGATTTTAAAGCACTACTTACCAGCTTTCTAGGAGCATTAAATATATATGTATAATCCAGAAGTAACCATCACTGGAAATCAACATCAAATTTTCAACTGATTCAATGCATATAGTAAAATGGGAGGAAGAGGCGATGTTTGATAATTCCTTAGCAGCAATGCCAAATTCAGACTAAAGAGAAAAAAATAAAGAAATAAATTCACAAACAAAACTAATGAAGAAAAATAAAGTCTATTGTATTTTTTATATATATATGTTTATACTTTCCATCCACTCAATATACTGGGCGTTCGTAACTTTCAGACATATATATATATATATATATATATATATATATATATATATATATATATATATATATATATATATATATATATATATATATATATATATATATATATATATATATATATATATATATATATATATATATATATATATATATATATATATATATATATATATATATATATATATATATATATATATATATATATATATATATATATATATATATATCTTGAAGTTTCTTTTGAAGTAGTAAAATCTGTCTTATGCCTCCATGGGAAGTGAAATTGGAAGAAAAAGGATGAAGAATTACTAAGATTGAACTAAAAAAGTTATAAAGGTTGAAAGGGCATTTAAAATTAATGAAATAGAAGTAATTAAAATCTAGTCATGGAGACGATTATTTTTAAAAGAAGCAAACTGGAAGATAAAATTAACACACTTAACTTTCTTACCTAAAAAGTTTGATTATTAAATAGTTTATTTGCCATCAGAATTTTTATTCATAAAGAATTTTTCCTCTGTGAGGAACAGGATGTTTCTAAAAGTATATCTACAACAATTCAGAAAAAAAAATACATTTCTAACTTTTTAAATTTTAAACACTTTTCTGTAACATAAAAAGATAAATAGCAAAAATTAATTTCTCAAGTTTATAAGACTTCCCACAGGGTTGGTAAGGGTAGTTCTTACATTTGGAAAAATTGGGAAAAAGGTTGTCAATAATACCAGAAAAATTGGGAAAACTTGAGAAAAACATAGAATAAATAAATTTTATTACATAATTACTTGAATATAAATTAATTTCATACACCTCTCTAAATAATTTTAATCTTATAAAAAAAAAATCACTTGCATTTTTTATATTAAAAAAATTCACTATTTGCAACTAGTACAATATTGTTATCTAGATTGTATATTTCATATGCTTTATCCTTTCAAACAAAGTGCCTATATACTTGCACCAGTTTTGCAAGTTACATACATACATACTACTATTAGTGTATTGCTGTATGATATTGACACAGTTTTGCAAAAAAAAAAAAAAAAAAAAAAAAAAAAAAAAAAAAAAAAATTAATAAAAAATTAAAAAATAATATATATATATATATATATATATATATATATATATATATATATATATATATATATATATATATATATATATATATATATATATATATATATATATATATATATATAGTAATTATAGCGTTCACTGTGGTGGATTTTTCGTTTGAGACCAGGTTGCTGAAACTAACAACATACCTACCAGTTGTGAGTTCAACTGGAACTACATAAATACGCACTTTTTGGCATTGTTTGGAACTACACTTAGGGACACCAAGTTTGCAAACACGAGCGTAGGTATTGAAATTGTAAAAAAAAAAAAAAAAAAAAAAATTATAGCTATTTTGGAGGGAAAAAAAATTTATATATATATATATATATATATATATATATATATATATATATATATATATATATATATATATATATATATATATATATATATATATATATATATATATATATCAAATATTTTTTTGGGAGGTTAGGCCTTTTTATTGGCTGTTAAACATAGCTAATGAACAGTGGATTTTTTGTTAAGTTAGGTCAATATGCTGGCTGTTAGGCATAGTTTTACCCTTTAAGTTCAGGTTAGGTCGTCTTACTAGTTTATTAGATCTAAAAAACATTCGACTAAACCTAACCTGAAGTTAAAATGTAAAAACTACGCCTAAAGGCCAGCAAATTCACCTAACCTTACCAAAACCTACTTCGTTAACTATGACTAACAGCTAACAAAAATTCCTAATCTAATGTTTGCTATATATATATATATATATATATATATATATATATATATATATATATATATATATATATATATATATATATATATATATATATATATATATATATATATATATATATATATATATATATATATATATATATATATATATATATATATATATATATATATATATATATATATATATATATAGGCACCACCTCACAAGAGTGGGAAAGGAGAATGGTAAAATAAAATAAATAAATAAATGAAATAGGCGTACAAAATTTTTGTAACGCCAATATTCTTGCAACCTTGTCATAATAGAAACTCAATAGGCTATGTTATTTAATTTCAAATCCCTTCATGTAGTTTCAGTCAAACTAGCAATGCATAAGTATGGTTTTTAGTTTCAACAACCTGGTCTCGTACAAAAAAAAAAAAAAAAAAATACTGTGAATGCTACAATATACTATATATATATATATATATATATATATATATATATATATATATATATATATATATATATATATATATATATATATATATATATATATATTAAAACCTAATTGTTATATTTATTCAACCTTTCTTAAAAGTCAATATATGAATGATGCTATAGTAAGATTGATTTATCTTTTCTGGGTGGTAAATCTTGAATTTGTTATTACTTTTGTGTATTGGTGACTTTGCATATTAGCTTATATGATATAATCTAATGATATGTAATAAATTACATGCTACACATACTGTAGAATAATGGAATATAGTTGATTATTTGAATGGGGGAAAGTAGGAATCTGGGATAGACCATTCATGGTGTATGCCAAGTTAACATTTTATTGACTGGGACAGTCTTGATAGGTCCCTGTGGCTTCTAATTGTCTCTTATTTTCTTATACTCTCATGATTAAGCCAGTTAAATACCTTTATCAAAACCTATATTTTTTGGTAAAAATTGACCTTGGGAACAAAATCTGGGCCTTAGTTTTGAAAATCTTTTTAAACACTTTTGAATTATTTTATGAAAGAAACAACTTTTAATTTCATTTAATGTAGTATGCAATCTTTTTAAACACCTAAGCACAACATGGTATCTCTGTATAAAATTGATTGTCAACACTATTGTAAAGATGTCAATAAATTGAACTCTTCCAACTTATTATATATAGGCCTGTGTGGCCAACTACAATAAGATAACAGACCTACTATTAGTTAGACATCTTAGGGCATTTACAAACAAAAAAAATATCAGACCTTTAAAGACAATTCAAGGCAAATTCCCAATCAATTCCAGATTCTTCGACAGATTTTTCTATCTCTCCCAAAAAAATAAACAAAGTATCACATGATATCAATAAACACTACAAAAGACGACGCCATAATTCATAGTTGCTAAAGCAAAAAGTTTTAGCGATAAAATAACAGAGATTAAAGGAAATAGTTTTATGGTGATAGAAATATATTTGTATATTTAAAATTAATATAATCGGTGAATATATTTGCAGATTTAATTCAAAAACAGTCAAAATTATTATAACGCAAATAAATATTATAAGTCTATGATATATACATTACATTTGAAAAGAAATATTTTAAAAATTTCCAAATCTCCATATATTTTATAATTTAACATACTCATTTCTCTCAGTATATATATATATATATATATATATATATATATATATATATATATATATATATATATATATATATATATATATATATATATATATATATATATTATATATATATATATATATATATATATATATATATATATATATATATATATATATATATATATATATATATATATATATATATATATATATATATATATATATATATATATATATATATATATATATATATATATATATATGAAATTCTAATCAGGATGAAAATTTCTAAGATGTATTCACTGTTGTAGCTCTTCTCTTCAGCTCCCTAGTATCCTTTGTGACATCGAACGAAAACTCTCCCTCAAAGTACAATAAAGGAAACAACCAAGCTGATGAAGCTGATAACAAAAAGCCAATAAGTCTAGAAAAGCTAAGATAATTCATTTCAATCCGGATAATGTTTAAGAACTCACATTACTTTAAGTGAAGTCGAATATTTCAATAACAACCTACTTCCTAATAAAGAAGTACAAGGAAAATTTTTTAAGATATTCCAGCGCCCTGTTAAGACTACTGATCCGATATCAATGTTTTACGCAACCATGGTTGACAGCATCTCAGGATCGCAAACACATTTGAAATTATTGCAAACAATTTGGAGTCAATGATTATTAAAAGGAAGTTTGCTTTCAGTGAGACGATTTTGATGATGATTATTTCAGCTTTAGAAGCAATAGCAATGAAATAAATAATTATATATTACTTTCCTTTATGTATCAGCAATGTAAACGGAACTAATTTATGTTATAAGTAATATAATTTTTCTTTTCAGTATTTCCAATATACGTTAAAAGTACGAGGATAAATTCATTGTGATATATATATATATAATATATATATATATATATATATATATATATATATATATATATATATATATATATATATATATATATATATATATATATATGCATTTATGGGTGTATGTATGCAAGTATATACAGCAATTATGAATTATCTTGAAAATTATAAAAAATTCTTTTCTTTATTCTTTGAGGTATGCTTCAAAGTACATTAATTTCTAATGGCTATTCTCATTTTTTTAGCTTAATTAATAAAAAAGATTTCCGCATAAAGAGAAAATGATCAGTTATTTTTTTGTCTTGTTGAAGTGCGACTGCGCTAAATATTTTTTATATCTCTGAAAGATGATTAACCAACAGATAACATTTTAAAGTAATTTTTTAATTAAATTTTTTTTTTTTATTTTGGCACTTTTTTTTTAAATCATTTTAGATGGTCATAAAAATTTCTATTGGCTTTTTTTGTCATTTTGTCATTTTTCGCTTTTTATTTTTTTATTTATTTTTTTTATCATTTTAGAAGCTCATTAAAATTTTAAAAATATATTTTATTTTTAAAAAGTAAATACAACTTTCTTTTATTTTTTAATTTGGCTACTTTTTCATGTATTTTTTTGTCCAGTATATATTATTCAGAAAATATATATTTTAAACGAAATAAATACAAATTTACCGGAATAATAAAATATTCGTTCTGTGCATCATAAAAAATAGCTCATTTTGGGTTCTCTTTCTAGTGTCCTTTCAGAAAATGTTCGCATTTAAAAATTCGCAATTATGAGCAAATAAAATAGCAGTAATAATAATAATAATAATAATAATAATAATAATAATAATAATAAATATTTCAAAAATTATAATAATTATAATTATAATAATGATAATAAAAATAATAATAATAATAATAATAATAATAATAATAATAATAATAATAATAATAATAATAATAATAATAGTAATAGTAATAATAAAAATAATAATAATGATAATAATAATAATAATAATAATAATAATAATAATAATAATAATAATAATAATAATAATAATAATAATAAAATTAATAATATAATAATAATAAAAAATTCAATTTAATTTTGATGAATACTTTCTTTAACGAAATTATAATTACCAATAATACACATATATATATATATATATAATATATATATATATATATATATATATATATATATATATATATATATATATATATATATATATATATATATATATATATATATATATATATATATATATATATATATATATATATATATATATAAACATATTTTAAAAAGCCACAATTAAAATGCTTTTTAAAAATTGTTTATATATACAAAGCACGACCTGTTGAATTTTCCTTTGCGCTAAATTATATTTACCAACACACGCCTACACGCCCACACGCCCACACGCCCACACGCCCACATGCTCACACGCCCACACGTCCACACGCCCACACGCCAACACGCCTATACGCCGGCATTGCATTTATTTATATTTATATATTTATATAAACAATTTTCATAAACCAGAATTAAAGCGTTTTTCGAAAATGGTTTATATATTCGAAGCACGTTCTGTTGAATTTTCCTTTGAGCCTAATTAATATATATATATATATATATATATATATATATATATATATATATATATATATATATATATATATATATATATATATATATATATATATATATATATATATATATATATATATATATATATATATATATATATATATATATATATATATATATATATATATATATATATATATATATATATATATATATATATATATATATATATATATATATATATATATATATATATATATATATATATATATATATATATATATATATATATATATATATATATATATATATATATATATATATATATATATATATATATATATATATATATATATATATATATATATATATATATATATATATATATATATATATATATATATATATATATATATATATATATATATATATATATATATATATATATATATATATATATATATATATATATATATATATATATATATATATATATATATATATATATATATATATATATATATATATATATATATATATATATATATATATATATATATATATATATATATATATATATATTATATATATATATATATATATATATATATATATATATATATATATATATATAATATATATATATATATATATATATATATATATATATATATATATATATATATATATATATATATATATATATATATATATATATATATATATATATATATATATATATATATATATATATATATATATTATATATATATTTTTTAAAGTTCACATCTCACGGGCATTGCCCTATTCGAGGAGAGGAACTTTTCTAGGTAGTATATACCTAGAATCCCGAAGTGGGATCGAACCGGCGCCCTCAAGCACGTGAGTCAATCATATATATATATATATATGTATATATATATATATATATATATATATATATATATATATATATATATATATATATATATATATATATATATATATATATATATATATATATATATATATATATATATATATATATATATATATATATATATATATATATATATATATATATATATATATATATATATATATATATATATATATATATATATATATATATATATATATATATATATATATATATATATATATATATATATATATATATATATATATATATATATATATATATATATATATATATATATATATATATATATATATATATATAGATATATATATATATATATATATATATATATATATATATATATATATATATATATATATATATATATATATATATATATATATATATATATATATATATATATATATATATATATATATATAGATATATATATTTTTTTTTTTTTTTTTTTTTTACACATCGCCACCGCTCACGGGCAAAGACCTATCCAAGAATAGAGTAGGAGATAAGACAGAACCCTGAGGAACACCACTATTGATAGGAAAGGAAGAAGAAGTCGCTCCATCAACAACAGCAGAAATGGAGCGATTAGAAAGAAAGCTAGACATAAGTAAGCAAAGAGAAGGAGGAAACCCAAAGGAGGGGAGCTTGGAAAGCAGTGACGCATGCCATACCCGGTCAAATGCCTTAGATATGTCAAGCGCCACCACACAAGTCTCCCCATGATCCCTAAGGGCAGAAGACCATAAATCTGTGAGATAGGAAAGTATATCACCAGTAGACCTCGAACGTCGAAAGCCATACTGATGATCAGAAAGAAGGGAATGAGATTCCAGATGATCCAAGAAGTGAGAGTTGAGAAGGGTTTCAAAGATCTTAGACAGAATACAAGTGAGAGCTATAGGGCGATAGTTAGAAGGATCAGAGCGGCTACCCTTTTTCGGAATAGGCTGGACCAATGCGTGCTTCCAACACTGAGGGAAAGTATTAGTATTGAGGCAAAGAGAGTAGAGTTGAACGAGGGGAGGAGCAAGCTCAGAAGCACACTCCCTTAAAACACGGGGAGGAATGCCATCCGGGCCGCTTGCCTTCCTTAAGTTCATAGATTTCAGAAGCCCATGGACCTGATCAAATGTAATCACAGGTAAAGTCATGGGACCTCTGAGAGGAGAAGAAATAGGAGGAGGGTTGCCGGAGTCATCCAGGGTAGAATTAGAGGAGAATAGGAGGCCGAAGAGATTAGCCTTTTCAGTTGGAGTGTTAGTAACAGAACCATCAGAGCGAATAAGAGGAGGAAAGGAAGATTTACAGAAGTTGCTAGAGATGTTTTTGGCAAGAGGCCAGAAAGATTTATCAGTAGGAGAGTTTAGGAGCTCCGCACACCTTCTTTTAGTGAAAGCCTGCTTTGCTCGTCGAAGAATATCCCTGCAACGATTCCGAGCAGAATGAAAATTAGCAAGAGTGATAGGAGAAGGAAAGTTTTTCCACTCTCGATACGCGATGTCTCTAGCCTGAATGGCAAGAGAGCAGGCGCGATCGAACCATGGATTTTGCGGAGAAAAAGATTTAGTTGAAGAAGGAATGAACCTGCTCATCCCATCAACGATTACAGCCCCCACCTTATCAGCGGAGACTGACGCGTCTTCAGAGACAAAGCAGTCCATCCATATATATATATATATATATATATATATATATATATATATATATATATATATATATATATATATATATATATATATATATATATATATATATATATATATATCTGGGGATATATTGCTGTATTTGAAAGTTTGCATATTTTATACTTTAATAATGGTACAGCTTCACAGAAAATATAATTAAGCTGGTGAATTAAGAATTCTCTCTCTCTCTCTCTCTCTCTCTCTCTCTCTCTCTCTCTCTCTCTCTCTCTCTCTCTCTCTCTCTCTCTCTCTCTCTCTCGTATCTCTATTTCATTTTCACTTTCTCTTTTTCACATTCTTCCATTCCTTCTCTCTTTCTCTCTCTCGCTCTGTCTGTCTTCCAATATAAATTTGGATAATTAACCACCGAATTCTATGTATATAGCATTAATTAACGCTGAATTTAAATGAAAAAAAACTAATAATATACTTTTTACTTTATTCCTACCTTAAATTAATAATAGACTACACGCACTGTGGTTTGTTGAACCCCTAAAGCGTAAGTAAATTGATATTATTACCTCTTAAAGGTACTCCAAAAATTATGACGTAAAGGAAAAAAAACAAATGATAACATAAAAATAGCATTTTTGTTGCGAAATATGGTATCAATTTTCTTTATTTCTTATATGAAGAAATAATACTCTTTTCTCCTATTTCTTATTACTTTAGTTAGCTAGAAATGATAATTGTAATAGTAAATAATTAAAAGGAATATAAGTAAAAGTTTTTTAATTGAAAAGTTTAATTAATTAGATTAAGTTTAATTTACACACATTTGAAGAGATAAATTTATTTTTGAAAGTTTGCATTTGAATTAATCAGATTAATATTTAAATATTTCGTTTTTTATTTTTGAAAGTTTGCATTTGAATTAATCAGATTAATATTTAAATATTTCGAACCACCATGATAATAATTACGATAATAATAATAATAATAATAATAATAATAATAATAATAATAATAATAATAATAATAATAATAATAATAATGATAATAATAATAATAATAATAATAATAATAATAATAATAATAATAATAATCTTTAATCTTTAACCTTTAATCATTTTTTCAGTTACAAATTTACATATGCAAATATCGTGTACTTTACATGTTTTGATACTAAACTGAAATGGGCTTCTGGGGAGACGAAATCGTCCTTTGAGCCCATTAAATTTATACATGATACCATACATTATATAATATTACAAGTTTTGAATATTGTAAATTTTATAACAATTAATTTTAACATAATTTTATGGTCGTAATCTTAAACTAAACAATAGATAAAAAAAAGAAAAAAATTACTAAAATAATCTTATTGTTGAGATGACTGTTAGCTAATAATTATTAGAGATAAGGATTGATTATAATAGTAATAAAATAATTATATTAGTAATAATATCGATAATAATAGTAATAATAATAATAAAAATAATAATAATAACTTATAATAATAATGATAAGAACAGTAATAAAAATAATAATAAATAGCAGTAATCAACAATAATATTACTGAAAAATGATAATAATAATAATAATAATAATAATAATAATAATAATAATAATAATAATAATAATAATAATAATAATAATAATAATAATAATAATAATAATAATAATAATAATAATAATAATAATAATAATAATAATAATCACAATGGTAACAATACTAATAGTAATAATAACAATAATAATAATAATAATAATAATAATAATAATAATAATAATAATAATAATAATAGTAATGATAATAATAATAATAATAACAATAATAAAAATAATAACAATAATTCTAACTAATAATGATAAATTCAATATAATATTAATATTAATTTTGAAAATGATAATGACGATATTTATAATAATGTGAACCGTAATAATACTAAAATTTGTTAATATAATAGTGATAATGAATTTTGTGATTTTGAGTTAGTGTGTTAGGTCGGGTATTTTAATATTTTGATAGCAGGTGATTTTTGACAAGTTTACGGAATGTGGGAAGTGTTGCTAGTTCCTGAATTCTTTTTGGAAGATTATTCCATTTTGCAATGCCATTATATGATATAGCTCTCCGAGATTTTGTTAATGTGTACTTTGTTTTGCATAGTGTATGTGAGCGTGTGCTGCGCAAGTTTAGTCTTCTTACATTTTAGTTATTCATGATTAAATTTGACAGTAAATTATTTGAAAATCCGTTTATGATTTTGAATATTTGGGTAGACATTGTAAGAGTGAGCATATCTTGCAGTTTGAGTATGGATAATTGTTTGAAAAGTGGGCTTGTATGTTCATAGTAATTGCGTGATCCAGATATTATACGAACTATTTTTTTTATGTAGTTTTATTAAGGGTTGTAGCAGATATTCACTTGCACTTCCCCAAACTGGTAAGTTGCATAGTAGGTGAGGGTAAACAAGGCTGTAATATAAGTTTTTTAGGACATATTTTGGAATAGAGTTTCTTATCTTTAGGAATGCATAAGTAGCATATGCAAGTTTGCTAATAAGACTATTTATGTGGTTTTTAAAGGAAAGTTTCTCATCGAAAATAACACCTAATAATTTTGCAGATGTAGTTCTATTTATGGTTGTACCTTTTGCCATGACATGTAGATTGATAGGACTTTTAATGTTTGTCATTATTAAGTATTGTGATTTTTGTAGGTTAAGGGAAAGCCTGTTTGCCTCTACCCATGGTACAATATTTTCTAAAACATTATTTACTTGTGTGTTTAGTGTATCTATGTTACGGTCTGTTATTAGTATTGCGGTATCATCAGGGTATTGTGAATGTAAAGAATTATGAGAATTTTGGAAGTCATTTGTATGTATGTTAAAGAAAAGTGGACCCAAAATAGATCTTTGACGCACTCCTTGAGAAATTGGAGCGAGAGAGGATGAGACATC
>SEYY01006737.1:47500-70186 GCA_009176605.1 Armadillidium nasatum | reverse complement strand
ATAATAATTAAAATATAATCTTTCTATAGTTTGATAGTATTTTCTTTCTCAGAGAAATTAGATTTTTTATATCTTTTTATAAAGAAAGAATAATAAATTATCGAGAAACTGAGTGTATTATTCGAGCTGAGAATATTTTTCATTTAATAATTACTTTCAAATCAATGAATATTTTTCCTTTCTCTAAACTTTTTTCGGAAGGAATCTATTTAGGGATAACAGAAACTCTTATTTTAATTTATACAAAGGTTCTTCTACAGAGCCTTCCAAACAATATTCTCAATATTTAATGCTCTATTAAACAAATTTTTCCTCATACCCAAGAGCAACTCATCTTTAAATAAATTCTAAGCAAATCTGTTGAAGATGATTCAAGCAGAAAACGAGAATCCTCATCAGGATCTTTTGATTATAGTCCAATGAATTTTTAACGTTACAAATCTTTTATTTCAAATACAGAATTGCAATTTTAATGAATCTACAATTGATTCAAAGTTCTGGACGTGTTAATTTACACATATTGTAACTATCATATATATATATATATATATATATATATATATATATATATATATATATATATATATATATATATATATATATATATATATATATATATATATATATATATATATATATATATATTATATATATAATATAATATATATATATATATATATATATAAATATATAATATAATATATATATATATATATATATATATATATATATATATATATATATATATATATATATTATATATATATATTATATATAATATATTTTTTTATATATATATATATTCTTTTTCCCTAATACACATTCTTAAAATCAACTTTATTGGTAGTTATACATTCATTGATGCTGTTATATTAGACAATCCTAGCTTTCGTGGACTATATCAGTCCACCTCTTTCAGGTTAGTCTGAGAATAATCTGTTGTATAATTTTCACTTCAAATCCTTACTGCTGAATTGGTTGATTTGTCTCTAATCTCTCTTTTGTCCATTCTTCCAGAGTGTGTTTTATGCTATCACACGATGCGGATTGTTTCAAGTAGTCATTTATGATGTCGATTTTATAGTTGACACTATCTCTGTTGAAGTTATTACTATTTTTAATTGCATACGATTCATAGAACTTTCGGTAGTTGTGATTTTTTATATATTTTAATGTTTTGAAGTTGTCCGTTCTTATCATGTGTCCTTCCTTTTCCAGATGAGATATTAATGATGAGGACTGGTTATAAGTGCGTAAGTCATATGAATGCTGATATTTACGTCTGTTGATGTCAATCGTTTCTCCGATGTAAACTTCACTGCATATGTTACAAGGGATGTCATAAATTCCGGATTGCTGTTTATTGTTTAGTTTTGGTATGAGATAGTAGTTTATTTAAGGTGTTGTTATATTTAGTTGCAATATTGATATTTCCGAGTTTGATGTTGATATCTGAATTTAGTACTAAGATTTCGTTGTATTTATTAAGTTTATTATTATTTGTGTTTGACTTATTTTCCTTGTTGCTATATATTTTTTTGGCTTTATTAATACTGCTATAAATTGTGTTTAAAGGGTAGGATAATTTTTTGAAGGTATCGACAATAATTTTAATTTCCGTGTTAAGGTTTTGAGGACTACAGATACGAAGAGCTCTTAAGGTTAATGTAGTAATGACGCCTTTTTTAATATTGATGCTATGGTTTGAATACCAGTGAATGTATTTCGGGTTATGAGTAGGTTTTTGATATATTGAAAAGTTTATGTTAGTAGGTGATTGCCAATTTATTAATATATCTAAATATGGTAATGTGTAATTGTTTGAATGTTCTATGGTGAATTTAATGGTAGGAGTTATGTTGTTAATAAAATTATGAAATTTTTCGATGTTAAAAGTTTTTGGATGAATAAATAGCACATCGTCCACGTAGCGTAGCCAAGTACAATTTTTGTATTCAGGATAATTAAAAATATATTTTAATTCTATGAGTTCAAGAGAAATACAGCTTATTATGGGGGAAAGTGGAGATCCCATACTAAGTCCCGCGGGATTTTTGTGAATAATATTGGTCATTGAAGGAGAAATGTGCGTGCTCTGTTACTAGATTGATAAGTAGTTTAATAGATGCGTAGGGTAGATCGAACGTAATTTGATGTGCGCTTACATAATTTTCCAGTAATGATAGGGTTTCTTCGACTGGTACGTTTGAGAATAATGATGTTACATCGAAGCTTAGCATGTTGTAGTTGGTCATGTTTATATTTTCTATTTTGTTTTTTAGTTGTTGAGAATTTTTGACGTGAGACGTTGATATTAGTCCTAATAAGGGGCGTAGTTGTGATGATATCCATTTAGATAATTTATAGGTTATACAGTTTGTATTTGAGATGATCGGGCCTAGCGGTATATCATTTTTATGGGTTTTGGGTATTCCGTAAAATTTAGCTAGTTGATTGTTATAGGATTTTAATCTATTATATAGTTGTTCATTTTTATTAAGGATTTCTTTTAATTTTTTGTTAAACTGATTTTGGGGAGTTTTTAGTGGATTTGTTTTAAGTTTAGTGTATGTATTCTCATCGGCGAGGAGTTGGAGTGCTTTATCAATGTAACAGGTTTTATCCATGATGACAATTTTACCGTCCTTATCGGATCTTGAGATAATGATGTCCTGTCTTCTTTTTAGATTTCTTATGGTTGTGTTGAAACATTTAGGTAATCTAGTATGGGTGTTGGAAATTTTCTCTAGTAAGGAGCCAAGTAGAATGTCCGGGTTAATTTGCTTTAGGTTTGAGTTATTATTTTTCCATTGTTCAAAATTTATAATCAGTTCAGGTAGGGGGTCAGTGGTGTCTATTGCGAAAGAAAGACCGTAATTTAATACTACTTCTTCTAAATTTGTCAAATTTGTGGATGATAGGTTCAGAATGGTGCTTACAAATTATCTAAATGGATATCAACACAACTACGCCCCTTATTAGGACAAATATCAACTTCACACGTAAAAAAATTCTCAACAGCTCAAAAACAAAATAGAAAATATAATTATGACCAACTACAACATGCTAAGCTTCGATGTAACATCATTATTCAAAAACGTACCAGTCGAAGAAACCCTATCATTACTGGAAAATTATGTAAGCGCACATCAAGTTACGTTCGATCTACCTTAAGCATCTATTAAACTACTTATCAATCTTGTAACAGAGCACGCACATTTCTCCTTCAATGACCAATATTATTCACAAAAATCCCGCGGGACTTAGTATGGGATCTCCACTTTCCCCCATAATAAGCTGTATTTCTCTTGAACTCATAGAATTAAAATATATTTTTAATTATCCTGAATACAAAAATTGTACTTGGCTACGCTACGTGGACGATGTGCTATTTATTCATCCAAAAACTTTTAACATCGAAAAATTTCATAATTTTATTAACAACATAACTCCTACCATTAAATTCACCATAGAACATTCAAACAATTACACATTACCATATTTAGATATACTAATAAATTGGCAATCACCTACTAACATAAACTTTTCAATATATAAAAAAAACCTACTCATAACCCGAAATACATTCACTGGTATTCAAACCATAGCATCAATATTAAAAAAGGCGTCATTACTACATTAACCTTAAGAGCTCTTCGTATCTGTAGTCCTCAAAACCTTAACACGGAAATTAAAATTATTGTCGATACCTTCAAAAAATTATCCTACCCTTTAAACACAATTTATAGCAGTATTAATAAAGCCAAAAAAATATATAGCAACAAGGAAAATAAGTCAAACACAAATAATAAAACTTAATAAATACAACGAAATCTTAGTACTAAATTCAGATATCAACATCAAACTCGGAAATTTCAATATTGCAACTAAATATAACAACATCTTAAATAAACTACTATCTCATACCAAAACTAAACAATAAACAGCAATCCGGAATTTATGACATCCCTTGTAACATATGCAGTGAAGTTTACATCGGAGAAACGATTGACATCAACAGACGTAAATATCAGCATTCATATGACTTACGCACTTATAACCAGTCCTCATCATTAATATCTCATCTGGAAAAGGAAGGACACATGATAAGAACGGACAACTTCAAAACATTAAAATATATAAAAAATCACAACTACCGAAAGTTCTATGAATCGTATGCAATTAAAAATAGTAATAACTTCAACAGAGATAGTGTCAACTATAAAATCGACAACATCATAAATGACTACTTGAAACAATCCGCATCGTGTGATAGCATAAAGCACACTCTGGAAGAATGGACAAAAGAGAGATTAGAGACAAACCAACCAATTCAGCAGTAAGGATTTGAAGTGAAAATTATACAGCAGATTATTCTCAGACTAACCTTGAAAGAGGTGGACTGATATAGTCCACGAAAGCTAGGATATGTCTAATATAAATAACAGCATCAATGAATGTATAACTACCAATAAAGTTGATTTTAAGAATTGTGTTTTATAAGTGTTCTTTAGGGAAAAAGAATATTTAAATAAATATAAAAGTGCGAACATAATTAGCGCTAAATAATAATAATAATAATAATAATAATAATAATAATAAATAAAATATATATATATATATATATATATATATATATATATATATATATATATATATATATATATATATATATATATATATATATATATATATATATATATATATATATATATATATATATATATATATTCTCGGTTAAATTAAACCCAAACAATTAATATATTTAGTATTCCTTTATTAAGATGCCAGAGGCAAAATGAAATGATATGAAAAATGGTAGGCGACAATGCCTTTAGCATAATAATGGGTATAATCCAATAAAGCACAAGATATATTTAAAACAGGATAGCGCACTTCTATGATCTTCTATGTTATTAGTTTGATTAATAGATAGGATATTAATTATTATAATTTCGTTCAGCTCGCCTTGAGATTTACAGAGCGCGAGCTCCTACTCGAGACTATATCAGACGCTAAACTGCCCTCTCTTCCCGCTTTACGAAAGCATCTTACTTCAGGACAGGGTCTCGTTCTCTCATTGGTTGGTTTAATTTAGTGCTGTTTATAAGGCATCATTGTTGCACTTATTTCATTGTTATCTTATTTAAAAGCCTCAACTAAATTAACTAACAAGTAGTATCATCAAGGTTTATAACAAAGCTTTAGTTTCATAATGAATTATCTATAAACAACACGCAATTCTAATTAAGCAAGAGAATGCCTACTTTAATACAGATTCTGTTTGGCACAAGGGGGGGTGAGGAGTTGAGTTGGTTACAACATATATATATATATATATATATATATATATATATATATATATATATATATATATATATATATATATATATATATATATATATATATATATATATATATATATATATATATATATATATATATATATATATATATATATATATATATATATATATATATATATATATATATATATATATATATATATATATATATATATATATATATATATATATATATTCACCTATTACATAGAGGGGCAGAAGGCTAATTTGAAGAAGGCAAAAAATTTATTTGAAATTTGAATAAAATACAATAAAGTATACCCTAAGTTTACATTATACAATTCTATTGATCAAAAAAAATAATTAATTAGGAATTTCCAAACAGTAGAAGTTTTGAACATAGCCACTAAATCAAACAAATATAGAGCTGGTAAAATGACAGATTTTTCGCTCTGTCTGAGCCTTCGCCGAAACGCTGACGTCATTTCCTGCCTACTATTGCCAGATCTAGAAGATGAAAATAGGGTTGTCTGTTCCACGCGTGTGCTGCTGCTTGACAATTATGCTACTCTGACAATAAAATCGGAAATATTGAATGCTGGTTGCACTTATCATAGAAACTTTATGAATATTCTGTAAAACATTTTAAACAAATTACAAAATCCTTTCGCCATAAAATAAATAATCGTAATATTGGGATCATAATACCGGGATTTTTCGGGATCCTGATCTTTCGTGATAATTTTTCTATTTACATATCGGGATGCCGCGGGATTGGGATCGGGATCAAGATCGTGAGTCCCTTACTATCATTGATATATATATATATATATATATATATATATATATATATATATATATATATATATATATATATATATATATATATATATATATATATATATATATATATATAAAGGGTGGTTAAATTTTAAGGGCCGATGTTGATTTTGAATAAAACACAAATTACTTAGGAATTTATTGTCATTTCTTTTTATTATGATAATATGGTATGGTTCAATTATGTATGGAACAAAATATCGGCCAAATGGCCGCCGCGACCTCGGCGGCACACCTCCATCCGATGGTCCAAATTTTCGATGACGCTGAGGCATAATTGGGGTTCTATGCCGTTAATGTGCCGAATTATCTCATCCTTTAGCTCTTGAATTTTTGCTGGCTTATCGACGTACACCTTTTCTTTCAAATAACCCCAAAGAAAGAAGTCCAACGGTGTCAAATCACATGATCTTGGCGGCCAATTGACATCGCCACCACGTGAGATAACACGGCCATTGAATTTGTCGCGCAAAATAGCCATTGTTTCGTTAGCTGTGTGGCAAGTGGCACCGTCCTGTTGAAACCACATATCGTCCACATCCATACCTTCCAATTCGTGCCATAAAAAGTTCGTTATCATCTCACGATAGCGAACACCATTCACAGTAACTGCCTGACCGGCCTCATTTTGGAAAAAATACGGCCCGATGATGCCGCCAGCCCATAAACCACACCAAACAGTCACTCTTTGTGGGTGCATTGGTTTTTCGACAATCACTCTTGGATTAGCATTCGCCCAAATGCGGCAATTCTGCTCATTGACGAATCCACTGAGGTGAAAATGTGCCTCATCACTGAAGATGATTTTCCTCGAAAATTGATCATCCACTGTTGCCATTTCTTGCCACCATTCTGACCATTGACGACGTTTTGTATGGTCAAGAGGCTTTAGTTCTTGAGTCAATTGCACCTTGTAAGCGTTTAAATGCAAGTCTTTATGCATAATGTTCATCAACGACGAGCGTGAGAGGTGCAATTGTTGGGCACGACGACGAGTTGAAGTGGATGGCTCCTCAGCCACACTATCGCGAACAGCAGCAATATTTTCTGCAGTACGAGCTGTACGAGCATGCACTGGTCTTTTCAAATCTCCTACAGACCCGGTTTGCTCAAATTTTTTCACGATTTTTCCGATTGTACGCACATTTGGACGATTAAATTGACCAAAAAAATCACGAAGTGCACGATATGCATTTTGATTTGAACGCCCATTTTCATAATAAGCCTGAATAACTTTAACACGTTGCTCCATTGTGTATCTTTCCATGGTTCAAATTGAGTAAGTCTGAAATTGAAAAAAGTCAAATGAAATGCAGTAAAAAACTTATTTAACCACCCTATATATATATATATATATATATATATATATATATATATATATATATATATATATATATATATATATATATATATATATATATATATATATATATATATATATATATATATATATATATATATATATATCAGCCTGTTGACGGTATTGATAACGCACCTTTATCATTAATTCGTTGCAAAGAAATTTACAGTTTTGCCAAACGTATCATCATAATTTTAAAGCTGTTACTAAGCGGCCAACAAGGCTACACAGGCCTGCCTAACAAATGTTTGACATATCCACCATTTGCTACATACTACGTATACTGCTCGGGTTGATATCTGTGTTTTCTCCTTAATTAACTGTGCATTTCTTGACCTAGGTTTATTCAACATGATTTGCCCAGAACAGCATTTTTAGTAAGATTCCAGAGTTTTTCAGTATAATTGATATTCACCCTGTATATATAGCCACTTGATCTTGTGGAAAAGCGACTTTAATTCCAACTCAATAATAATAATAATAATAATAATAATAATAATAATAATAATAATAATAATAATAATAATAATAATAATAATAATAATAATAAATAATAATAAATAATAATAATAAAATAATAAAAATATAAAAAATAATAATAATAATAATAATAATAATAATAATAATAATAATAATAATTAAAATTATAATAATTAATCATAAAAATAATAATAAAATTTAAAATGCGACAAACTTCAGTCAAGGAACAGATATATTTTTACAGAAATTATCAGTTTTCTATCACGCAAGATTTTCGTATCGGTATCGGTATCGGTTTTGAATCGTCCTTCTTTTACCAATACGGATACCGATATCGAAACTTAAAAGTTTTACGTACCGATACCCGATACAATTTACTCCATCCCTGTATATATATATATATATATATATATATATATATATATATATATATATATATATATATATATATATATATATATATATATATATATATATATATATAATATATATATATATATATATATATATATATATATATATATATATATATATATATATATATATATATATATATATATATATATATATATATATATATATATATATATATATATATATATATATATATATATATATATATATATATATATATATATATATATATATATATATATATATATATATATATATATATATATATATATATATATATGCGAATTCTCTGCAAAACTTTGCTTCTTTCACAGAAATTTTGGATGAAAAAGTTTATTTTCCCGACGAAGAGGATAAGTATGAGGAGAGAGAAAAAAAGGAAAGAGAAGAGGAGGGTTCCAAGTATCCAGAAATTTAATTTATTCCAACAATAAAAATCAGCGTACCTTGAAATATAGCTTCAGATACACTCCTTTCAGGAAAGTTGTTAAAAAAATCAAATTTTGAAGCTTTTTCTCTTGAATTTCTATGTCAGGGATTTGCTTCATCATAAGTCAACAAAGTAACTGTGATTTTCAAGTGCTTTTATGGAACACATTACATTTTCTTTCTCTCTCTCTCCCATTTTATATATATATATATATATATATATATATATATATATATATATATATATATATATATATATATATATATATATATATATATATATATATATATATATATATATATATATATATATATATATATATATACTGCCTCACAGAATAAAATTAATGCAACAATACCAGATGTATATTGTGTTTCGAAAATTAAAGAATTTATCTCAATATAATTCTTATGAAGGGATAGAATTTGATGAAGAAAATGCGTGATTTTGAAATTATGGTAATAAGAAGCCAAGAAAAATAATGAGACACAATTTTTATTGACTTTCTTTGAAATTGAGTCCTTATGAATTCTTGCAGGATCTATAAGAAAGCAAGCAGTGGCAATAAAGTAAAACAAGGGAGAGTTTCAGGCTTAATTTAACATGTGATGTATTTTCTCAAACTGTAACTTGCTAGGTGAATGGAATACACAACATGAACACGAGAGAAAATTCGGTTTGTCATATACGATTATTTCAAGAGTGATTCATTGTTATTTAAAATAAAACATTACCAGGAGATCTGGTCAAGGTAGACCACTTGCAACGAACGATTTTGAAACCAGTTTTATAAAGCTATAGATTGTTTCTGACCACTAAAATTGAAGATAGCCATCAAATAGATGGAAGATGTTAATCTAACCAGAGTTTATTTCCTGGAGACAGAGATTTGCTGAATAAAAAAAAAAATAAAAGTACCACTTTCGATGACTAAAAAAACCGACTCACAACTAACTTAAAACTTCAATCAAACTATACATGGAACATCGTAGAATCAGATTTGCAATAGCAGGGAACATGTTAAGTGGCACATTGATGACTGAAAGGAAGTCTTTTTTAAGGACGAATACATATTTTGTCTCTGTGGCTCAAAACGATGTACTAGAGTTTGTAGACGGCAATGGCAAAAAATAAAGACTTGTTTCATACAGCGTTCCACTTATAAAATGGAGTACCTGTAATGTGCCGTTGATTGGCTTTTCTTTGACCGCCCATACAAAGTTAGCGTTATTGTTGATGATTTCCTAATTGTTTCATGCTACATTTCTGATTATAGACTCAAATTTTTTCTCATTTTCCTATTTGTTTTTCCTTAGAACATGTTGAAAATTCAGCAGTTGCATAAAAAAGTTCATTCAATTTTTTCCTTCGACTAAGACTAATGGACTTGATTAATTTCATAAGCTCAAAAGGAATCTGCCTGTAGGGATTTTCGTAGTGTAAACATTTGTGAAGAACATGAAGATTATATTCCATTCCACACATTTGAAAAACCTCCTGTGGAAAATCAGAAAAATCTTTCCTTATTTTAAAAACTACTAACTTTCGAACTTTTTCCGTAGACACTCCTTCTTGACTTTCTAATTTAAATGATGTTGATCATTTCTCAATCCTGAAAAACTTAACACTAAATTTGAACATTTTCCTGTATTTAACAGTAACATAAATTCGATAACTTTGTTTTGCAATTTGATTAAACAATTTAAAATTTTGTTTAAAAAAATCCTTCTGATATAGATAAACTTAAAAAAAAAAAAACTACAAAATAGAGTCGTTACCTTTATGCAAGTAAAAATTTTTTTATTTCTAATCCTTAGTTTTACGATATAAAAAAGCTTTTAAAGCTCTTTGTTGGTCTAATGCTTAATCCATTAATTATTCAAAAACATATTGACAAATGCATAAACAGAAAGAGCAAATATTACCGAGCAAAATTTAGTTGCTTGATGGTAAGTCAACGAATTTTAAATAGAGAGTCATTGACTAAATAACAATAAAATGTAAATAAAAATATGAAAGAGGCTGCTAAAGAAATTGAAAAAAAAATCAAGTAGCAATTAAATTTTTTTTATTTGCTAAAAAAAAATTTGCATTACTAAGTTGATTAAAAACTAACCTCGAAAATCAGTTTACTCTTGTCTCACTGACAGGATAAAAGCCGTTCCTGATATATAGTATATATATATATATACTATAGATATATATTATATATATATATATATATATATATATATATATATATATATATATATATATATATATATATATATATATATATTATATATATATATATATATATATATATATATATATATATATATATATATATATATATATATATGTATATATATATATATATATATATATATATATATATATATATATATATATATATATATATATATATATATATATATATATATATATATATATATATATATATATATATATATATATATATATATATATATATATATATATATATATATATATATATATATATATACTGTATATATATATATATATATATATATATATATATATATATATATATATATATATATATATATATATATATATATATATATATATATATATATATATATATATATATATATATATATATATATATATATATATATATATATATATATATATATATATATATATATATATATATATATATATATATATATATATATATATATATATATATATATATATATATATATATATATATATATATATATATATATATATATATATATATATATATATATATATATATATATATTTATTTATTGAAGTTTTGAAAGTAAAGCAATCACTTTGAGGAAAAGGTGTTCCAAATTCATTTTTCATTTCACGGAAAGAATTCCCCCCCCCCCCCAAAAAAAAAAAAAAAAGCACAAGTAAATAAATAAAATTCATCATAAGTGATGAAAGAGAAGATGATTTGTCAAAAGATTTATTGGGAAGAGGAAGCTATTAATTAATTAATCGAGAAACTTAATTTCATTTTTTTCTATTCTGAGGAAGAGATAAATTACAAAACACTTCCGTTTCCATTTAAGGTACTAATTTTCCCTTATATATATATATATATATATATATATATATATATATATATATATATATATATATATATATATATATATATATATATATATATATATATATATATATATATATATATATATATATATTATTTCACCTCTGGTGGGCAAAGGCCAGAGGCCTACCAATGTTCCACCAGAGTTGGGGGGAAAGTCGGGAACATGGTCTAATTCAAAGGCCGACAATGACCTGATACACGGCGTTTGAAGGTGCCTGAAAGTCATAGGAAGTTGGGAAAATAGATGAAGGAAGTGTGTTCCAGTCTTTACCAGTAGAGTGCAAGTAAGATTGTAAATATCGGTTAAGACTGGGGTCAGAGAGTTGTACAGAGAAAGGATAAGACTGTTTAGAAAGGCTTGTTGCACGAGTCCTTTCAGTGGAGGAGGTATGCGATGGGAGAAAAGCAGAAAAGCAGCGTACATTGTAATAGCGATAGTATAAAGAGAGTGACATAGCAATTTGACTGGTAGAAAGAGATAAGAAAGAATTAGTGAGAGCGGAAGTTGATAAAGACGAAAAGCCCTTGTCTCCATCTTTTCAGGGAGAGCCGAATAAGTGAAGCCACCCCAGATGTGTGAGGCGTACTCCGTACAGGAGTAAACCTCACCCTTATAAAGAGCAAGCAACTGGGGTGGCGTGAAGAAATTCTAAAGGCAACTCAGAACACCCAACCTCTTAGAAGCTTGTTTAAGGAAAAAAATAATGTGATTCTTCCAAGAAAGATAGCAAGGAAAAAAAACTCCTGGAATATTAAGAAGTGTTAAAGGTTATAGTTGAGAATAATAGGTCATTTGCTTCAAGGCCACCTTCCAACTTAATTAACTGTTGTTGGCAAGGACGTCTTTCAAAATGAAAGTAGTAAAAAAGAGTAGAGTGCTCGGCATTGGAGTAGATAGGTGACGAAGTTATGGAGAGTAGGTCATTAATGAATAGTAGAAAAAGTGTTGGTGATAGGGCAGATCCTTGAGGAATACCACAATTTATAGATTTAAAGGAAAAACTATGGCCGTCTACAACAGCTGCTATTGAGCGACCAAAAATTATATCAGTGAGAAGGATAGATTCAGAGAGAGGGAAGTTTGGAAATCAAAGTTTTGCGCAATACTCTACCGAAAGCTTTCGAAATGTTCAGCATCACAGCAATGATTCAAAGAATCACCGAAGAGCAGAGGAACAAGAGTCAGAAAGAAGGGAAAGAAGATCACCAGTAGAATGTTTTTTTGACGAAAGTCATACTAGCTATCAGAGATAAGATTAGAATAATTGAGATGTTTCCAAATCTTCCTGTTAAAGAAAGATTCGTAAAATTTAGAAAAAACGGAGGTTATAGAAATAGGACAGTACTTAGAGGGTTGAGAGGTGTCCCACTTCCTCGGTAAAGGTTGAATGAGCGCACTTTTTCAGCAGTGAAAGAAGGTCAAAGTAGGAAACAAACGAACTAGTTTAACAAGGCAAGGAGCAAACTCAGAAGCACAAGTTTTGAGAACCGCAGGAGGAATATCATCAGAACCATACGTCTCCTTAGTGCCAAGCTCAGAGGGAGAAAAAATAATATATTTAGAAGAAATTGCAATTTTAGGCTTAAAAGAGTTGGAGGGGATTGAAGGTGGAGAAATAGTTCCGGAATCGTCTAGGGTGGAATTAGAGGCAAAAGTTTGAGAGAAGAGTTCATCTTTAGAGGAGAGAAAGAGGAAGAAGCAAAGTTAGGGTCGAAATTCTTTGTAAGTTGCTAGAATGGGCGTAAGGAATGGGAATCGGAAAGATTATTCCATTTACGGATAAGAAATGAGTTTTTAGTGTTTCCGATAATAGATTTTGGACGATTCCGGGATGAAATATAAGTTGGGTGGGCTTCCGGGGTTTGAAGACGTCGAATAGCACGGGAACAAGTAGAGTTAAGCCTTGGTTTGTTAGGTTTAGTTGAAGGGAAAAAATATGGAATGTTCGCCTACATGACAAGAGAATCACATTGGTTATGTGATCTGCACACTCCGAGGGACCCCTTCAAAGGAAACAGTAATCATTCCATTTGAAATCAGAGAAGTACAACCGAATGTTAGACCAATTACCAGCAGTGAAATGCCAGAAACGTCTCCACGTCGAAGGCGGGAGCCGTTCTTGCGGAAGACTTAATAAAGAGACATAACATGAAACAGAGATAAGATTTTTTTTTTTTTTTTTTTTTTTTTTTTTTTTTTTACAGAAACGCCACCACTCACTGGCAGAGCTCTTTTCATGGAGGGGGCACACACAGAGGAAGAAAACTCACTCTAACACATCTAACGCACATCCCTCAGGTGGGCACAGACGGAAGCCTTGAAGAGTGGAAAATTAAATGCAGGAGGAAAAATAGACGATGGTAAAGAGTTCCACAGAACAGAGGAGGTTGGAAAGGAGGCACCATAAAGAGCTAGCCTGGGGTTTTCCACTTCCACATAAAATTGGTACGAAAGCAGGGCACGCCCTTTTGCAACGAGGACGACGCAACGGTGGAGGAATGTGAGAGGTCAATTCCCTCGAGCACCTGGCATTATAGTACCTATAGAAAAGAAAAAGTGCGCCAACGTCACTTCTGTTGTAGGGGACAGTTTATTAATCTTTTAGCTTTAGACTCAACCCTATCCAGAAGAGAGGAGGAGCCGGAGCCCCCCTGATGTGAGAACAGTACTCCATACAAGGGCGGATAAGACCCTCATATATTTGGAGTAACTGCTCAGAAGAAAAAATTCTCGCAACCTGAACAGAACTTCCAGCTTCATAGTGGCCACTTTAGCAACCATTGTGATATGAGGTTTCCAAGACAGATTGTTGTTTATGTTTAGACCAAGAATGCTAATGTTATTTACAGGTGAGACGGGAGAGCCATCGAAGAGGATAGGAAAGTTAGGAGGTGTTTTTGAGAGGGAGATGTGAAGAAGTTGAGTTTTTAAAGAGTTGAACTTCACAAGGTTGCTATGACCCCACCGGGAAATCCCATCTAGATCGGCAAGAATAGAATCGGAAAGTTGAAGACGAGAAGCAACTCTAGAAGCAAAATAGGGAGCAGATTTGAAATGAGTAGAAGAATGTAGTGTAGAGTCGTCAGCATAAGAGTGAACAGAGTTAGAAGTGCAGTTGAGAAGATCGTTAATGAAAAGTAAGAATAAAGTTGGAGATAAAACAGAACCCTGAGGAATACCACAGTTGACAGAAAAAGAGGAAGAGGTCGCTCCATCTACAATTGCCGAGATGGAACGATCTGAGAGAAAACTAGACAAGAGTAAGCAAAGAGAAGGAGGAAACCCAAAGGAAGGGAGCCTGGAGAGCATCGACGCATGCCATACCTGGTCAAAAGCCTTGGATATGTCAAGCGCCACCACACAAGACTCCCCGAAATTACTAAGGGCAGAAGACCATAGATCAGTAAGATAGGAGAGTTTGTCACCAGTTATCCTCGAGCGTCGAAAGCCATACTGGTGATTTGAGAGAACAGAATGAGACTACAAGTGATTCAGGAAATGAGAGTTAAGGAGAGTTTCAAAAATTTTAGATAGAACACAGGTGAGAGTTATAGGTCGATAGTTAGAAGGGTCAGAGAGACTACCTTTTTTCGGGATCGGTTGAACAAATGCACGTTTCCAGCATAGAGGAAAAGAATTAGTATTAGGGCATAGAGAGTAGAGCTGAACGAGGACAGGCGCTAACTCGGAAGCACACTCCCTCAGAACACGAGGGGGAATGCCATCCGGGCCACTGGCCTTCCTGACGTTCATAGATTTAAGGATCCCATGCACCCGATCATAAGTAATTACAGGTAGAGACATGGAACACCTGAAAGGAGAAGGAGTAGGAGGAGGGATGTCAGAATCGAGCAGGGTGGAATTAGATGAAAAAAGGAGGCCGAAGAGATTAGCCTTTTCAGAAGGAGTATTAGCTACAGAACCATCAGAGCGAATAAGAGGAGGAAAGGCAGATTTGCAGACGTTGTTAGAGATATTTTTGACAAGAGGCCAGAACTTTTTATCAGTAGGAGAGAGATGGAGGTCAGCGCACTTCCTTTTTATGAAAGTACGCTTAGTCCGTCGAAGAACATCACTGCACCGATTCCGAGCTGAATGAAAATTAGCAAGAGTGATAGGAGAAGGAGAGTCTTTCCATTCACGATAAGCAATGTCTCTCTCACGAATGGCAAGAGAACAGTTCGTCATCGAACCATGGATTTTGAGTTGATTAGATAAACCCAGAAGACGAATGAATTTTAACAGTTTAAGGAGATAAATAAGAAGTTAAGTAAAGATCAAGTATGTTGGGTTCATAACCAAGACGTTCATGGATACAGGTAGAGAGCTACACCAACTGCTCAAGGTTGTTCTGAATAAAAAAATGGAAGGTAAATTCACCAACTGGATAATGAGAACAAGATGAAAGCCATTGGCAGTGATGAACGATTAAATCATCTAAAATGATGATTTCGGAGAAAGAATGATCTATTTTGGATTTTAAATAGTCAAAGAATTTTTTATATTCTGTAGTATTAGGGGATAAATATACAGAACAAATAAAATTAGTTGTAGAATAGTAAGAAAGCTTAAGCCCTAACGTGAAGATTTCAGAAGACTCTAAATTAGAGTAACGAGAAAAACAACATCGTTGGGTACATTCGCACAGCACAAGCCTTTGGCTGAAAATTGAGGATGGAGAGAATAGGAGATAACAGAATAAGATTTCCCGTCAATGCACTCAAGCACTTGAATTTCGGTAAAGATCAAGAGATGATGCCTAGAAGTAGAGAGATGGTGTTCGGCAAAGGGGAAATTAGACAAAGGCTGAAAATGTTCCAGAAATCAATGAAAAGACCATGCACCAGGGCAAGCTGGATGCAAATTCTTGACGACACCATTCCTATCATCGAAGGCAGCCATTTCCTAAGTGGTGATGGGAAGAGTGGTGGATGAGGAGTATTGTTTGGATGCCGCCCTTAGAAGCATCTCCGAGGCAGGGTTATGCTTCGTCATTTTTCTGCTAATAGGTAATATATGAGTAAGCACTTTTAAAATTCGTGGAGAACACGTGAAGAAATAGAGTGGGGTGAATGGGAGCACAGGCACCCCATTATGAGATATGGGTATACTAGAGACCCTCTGAGATGGTGAAACGTGAAAAGGAAGAAACCAAATGGCAATGGAGTGAAACGGAATGGTCTAGCAATCCTATCACTACGCTGGTTAAGACCATTGAGAGGTACTTACATCGCTTCGGACGGTGCTACGTCCTCCAATATATATATATATATATATATATATATATATATATATATATATATATATATATATATATATATATATATATATATATATATATATATATATATATATATATATATATATATATATATATATATATTATATATATATATATATATATATATATATATATATATATATATATATATATATATATATATATATATATATATATATATATATATATATATATATATATTGTATTAACCGAGTTTGAAAAGCAAGTTGGAGCAGACGTTGCGTTGGAGTCATAAATCTTTTCTGCTTCTGTAGCTAATCTCAAAAAAATTATAAATAATGTTTATTCATGCTGGCATTTAAGTAACTTTCTGCAAGCGAAAGATGGCTAAAGGGAAAACCAATATTAAGAGCACACTAACTTTGAGAGAGGCTCAAGCTGTTGGATAAGTATTGTGAGACTCATAAAATGAAATTGAAACCTAAAATGCTTCATTTGTTGAGTGAACTTATACTCTAAGTCACAGACTGTAGAGTACTTTACGTGCAAAAACAATTCTTTATTCAATAAAATTTAATATTATAGCATAAATTTTTAAACATAAACAACCTTTCTAATACCAAACGTAACAAAAGCTCTTAAATTATATCTCCTAAATTGGAAAAAGTTTATTTTCCACTGAGAAATGACAAATCCTATCTATGTCTAGAGCTTTTTAATTACCTACTCTCTCTCTCTCTCTCTCTCTCTCTCTCTCTCTCTCTCTCTCTCTCTATATATATATATATATATATATATATATATATATATATATAATATATATATATATATATATATATATATATTATATTATATATATATATATATATATATATAATATATATAATATATATATATATATATATATATATATATATATATATATATATATATATATATATATATATATATATATATATATATTATATATAGTGAAAGGTTGTGTCTGATAGTTCTCTATTCCTAGTGTGTGTGTGTTTTTTTTCTCTGTTAAATGTGTGTTTTTCTTTAATTTTTCTTTAGTGTTCAGTGTTTCAATCTTTTAGTGTTTTTAATTAATTATAGGTTATTTTTATTGTCAGTGAAGTTCGACAAATCCAAGATATTATGGTTTTAACCTAAGAAAACGTTTACCGTTTTAAACTTACTATTTATTTTCTTCGACCTATTAAATGAATTTCTGAAGTATAAATTTACTTCATAATTTGTCTTAATAATTATAGCTTTAATATTTTCAAAATTGATTTTAATAGTTTTAATAATTATAACAATAATTATTTTAATTAGTATACTGTATTGTGTGCTAGCGTGTGTGCGTGCGTGCGTGATTGTGTGTTATTTATTTTTTTTTAAATTGCCTAATTTGAGTGGTCGTGGAGCTGTGCGACTTTCTATTACCTTTGCTAACGTTCGTGGCCTTCGATCTAATCTCGCGTCTGTTGAACACCACCTCACTACCTCTCGTCCTAACCTTTTGCTTCTGTCTGAGACCCAGTTGGACAGGGATTCTTTCTCTAGCATTCTTAATGTCTCTAACTACAACTTTTTTCACAATTTCCGTCTAAATGGTGGATTCTGTGCCTATATTAACATTAACACTTCTGTGACACGTCTCGTAAATCTAGAATCTCCTAATTTCGATGTTTAATGGCTTAAAATCTTTCTTCCTACTACTACAATTATCTTGTGTTTCTGCTACTGCTCCCCTAATGGAACAGATTTTCCAGTTTTTTTCAATTTCTTACTACTAACGAGACTGTCACTTCTCATCCAAATGCTGAAGTCCTCTATTTAGGGGATTTAAACGTACACCAAACTGAGTGGTTGGGTTCCTCTCATACTGGTACAGGTGGGAGGGAGGCCAATTCATTCAGCATTCTTAACGATCTGGAGCAGTTGATTAGGGAACCCACACACATTCCTGATCGTCCTAATCAATTCTTGAATACATTTGATTTATGTTTCACCACTACTCCTTCTAGTTATAATTACACCATTTTCCCTCCTATTGGTAACTCTGACCATAATCTTATAGCTCTTAGTTATAATGCTTTCTCTCCAACAGCCCCGTACTTTCTGGCACTTTAATCGGGCTAATTGTGGGGGCAATTGCTAACTATCATTGGAGTGAATCTTGCTTTATCCCGGGGAATGCTTCTGTCTCTGCTGAAAAGGTAAGGGCCGTAATCTTTGACGGGATGGGCAGATTCATTCCATCTTGAACTAAATCTTTTTCTCCTCAAAATCCTTGGTTCGATGGCAATTGTTCTCTTGCCCTTCGGGAGAGAGACAATGCTTATCGTGAATGGAAAAACTCTCCTTCTATCACTCTTGCTAATTTTCATTCAGCTCGGAATCGGTGCAGGGATGTTCTTGGACGGTCTAAGCGTGCTTTCATAAAAAGGAAGTGCGCTGACCTCCATGGTTCTCCTACTGAAAAAAATTTCTGGCCTCTTGTCAAAAATATCTCTAACAACTTCTGTAAATCTGCCTTTCCTCCTCTTATTCACTCTGATGGTTCTGTAGCTAATACTCCTTCTGAAAAGGCTAATCTCTTCGGCCTCCTTTTTTCATCTAATTCCACCCTGCTCGATTCTGGCAGCTTTCCTCCTACCCCTTCTCCTCTCAGGTGTCCCATGTCTCTAACTGTAATTACTCATGTTCGGGTGCATGGGATCCTGAAATCTATGAACGTCAGGAAGCCCTGTAGCCCGGATGGCGTTCCCTCTCGAGTTCTGAGGGAGTGTGCTTCCGAGTTAGCGCCTGTCCTCGTTCAGCTCTACTCTCTATGCCTTAATACTAATACTTTTCCTCAATGCTGGAAGAGTGCATTTGTTCAGCCGATCCCGAAAAATGGTAGTCGGACTGACCCTTCTAACAATCGACTTATAGCTCTCACATTTTTTTTTTTTTTTACAGAACGCCACCACTCACGGGCAGAGCCCTTTTCAAGGAGGGGGCACACACACATGCACAAAGCTCATTCAAACACACACACACACACACACACACACACACACACACACACACACACACCTAACGCACAGCCTTCAGGTGGGCGTAGACGGAAGCCTTAAAGAGTGGAAGATTAAATACAGGAGGAAAAATAAATGATGGTAGAGAGTTCCACAGAATAGAGGTGGCTGGAAAGAAGGAGGTACCACAACGGGCTAGCCTGGGATTTCCTACGTCCACACAAAATTGGTGCGAAAGGCAGGGCACCCCTTGTGCAACGAGGACGACGCAACGGTGGAGGAATGCGAGAGGCCAATTCCCTCGAGCACCTGCCATTGTAGTACCCGTAGAAAAGAGATAGCAAGCCAACGTCACGTCGCAGAGACAGAGGGTCAAGTGAGTTTGAAAGTAGGGGACAGTTTATTAATCTCTTAGCTTTTGACTCAACCCTATCCAGAAGAGAGGAGGAGCCGGAGCCCCCCAAATGTGAGAACAGTACTCCATACAAGGACGAATAAGACCCTTATATATTTGGAGTAACTGCTCAGAAGAAAAAATTCTCGCAATCTGAACAGGACTCCCAGCTTCTTAGAGGCCGCTTTAGCAACCATTGTAATATGTGGTTTCCAAGACAGTTTGTTGTTTATGTTTAGACCAAGAATGTTAATGTTATTTACAGGTGAGACGGGAGAGCCATCGAAGAGGATAGGAAAGTTAGGAGGTGTTTTTGAGAGGGAGATGTGAAGAAGTTGAGTTTTTAAAGAGTTGAATTTTACAAGGTTGCTATGACCCCACCGGAAAATCCCATCCAGATCGGCAAGAATGGAATCGGAAAGTTGAAGACGAGAAGCAAGTCTAGAAGCAAAAGAGGGAGCAGATTTGAAATGAGTAGAAGAATGCAGAGTTGAATCATCAGCATAAGAGTGAACAGAGTTAGAAGTGCAGTGGAGAAGATCGTTAATGAAAAGTAAGAATAAGGTTGGAGATAAAACAGAACCCTGAGGAACACCACAGTTGACAGAAAAGGAGGAAGAGGTCGCTCCATCTACAATTGCCGAAATGGAACGATCTGAGAGAAAACTAGACAAGAGTAAGCAAAGGGAAGGAGGAAATCCAAAGGAAGGGAGCTTAGAGAGCAGTGACGCATGCCATACCCGGTCGAAAGCCTTGGATATGTCAAGCGCCACCACACAAGACTCCCCGAAGTCCCTAAGGGCAGAAGACCATAGATCAGTAAGATAAGAAAGTATGTCACCAGTTGACCTCGAGCGACGAAAGCCATACTGGTGATCAGAGAGAAGAGAATGAGACTCCAAATGATCCAGGAAATGAGAGTTGAGGAGAGTTTCAAAAATTTTAGATAGAACACAAGTGAGAGCTATAGGTCGATAGTTAGAAGGGTCAGAACGGCTACCTTTTTTCGGGATCGGCTGAACAAACGCACGCTTCCAGCAAAGAGGAAAAGTATTAGTATTAAGGCATAGAGAGTAGAGCTGAACGAGGACAGGGGCCAACTCAGAAGCACACTCCCTCAGAACACGAGGGGGAATGCCATCCGGGCCACTGGCCTTCCTGACGTTCATAGATTTCAGGATCCCATGCACCCGATCATGAGTAATTATAGGTAGAGGCATGGGACACCTGAGAGGAGAAGGAGTAGGAGGAGGGATGCCAGAATCGAGCAGGGTGGAATTAGATGAAAAATGGAGGCCAAAGAGATTAGCCTTTTCAGAAGGAGAATTAGCTACAGAACCATCAGAGCGAATAAGAGGAGGAAAGGCAGATTTACAGAAGTTGTTAGAGATATTTTTGACAAGAGGCCAGAAATTTTTATCAGTAGGAGAGACATGTATTCTGTCTAAAATTTTTGAAACTCTCCTCAACTCTCATTTCCTGAATCATTTGGAGTCTCATTCTCTTCTCTCTGATCACCAGTATAGCTTTCGACGCTCGAGGTCAACTAGTGACATACTCTCCTATCTTACTGATCTATGGTCTTCTACCCTTAGGGACTTCGGGGAGTCTTGTGTGGTGGCGCTTGAAATATACAAGGCTTTTGACAGGGTATGGCATGCGTCGATGCTCTCCAAGCTACCTTCCATTGGGATTCCTCCTTCTCTTTGCTTACTCTTGTCTAGTTTTCTCTCAGATCGTTCCATTTCGGCACTTGTATATGGAGCGACCTCTTCCTCCTTTTCTGTCAACTGTGGTGTTCCTCAGGGTTCTGTTTTATCTCCAACTTTATTCTTACTTTTCATTAACGATCTTCTCCACTGCACTTCTAACTCTGTTCACTCTTATGCTGATGACTGAACTCTACATTCTTCTACTCATTTCAAATCTGCTCCCTCTTTTGCTTCTAGACTTGCTTCTCGTCTTCAACTTTCCGATTCTATTCTTGCCGATCTGGATGGGATTTCCCGATAGGGTCATAGCAACCTTGTGAAATTCAACTCTTTAAAAACTCAACTTTTTCACATCTCCCTCTCAAAAACACCTCCTAA
>SEYY01006737.1:20000-42500 GCA_009176605.1 Armadillidium nasatum | reverse complement strand
TGTTCAGTTTTCATGATCCAGCCGGTGAACTCGACTTTAACTTTTCTATCCAGAACAACCTTGAGCAGTTGGTGCAACTCCCTACCCGTATCCCTAATCGCCTTGGTGATGAACCCAACATACTTGATCTTTTCCTTACTTCATATTCTTCTCCTTTTACTGTTAAACTCATTCTGATCACCTTCTTATCTCCGTATCGTGTTCTGTTTCTTCAAGTCTTCCGCAAGAACGACCCCCACCTTCGGCGAGGAGACGTTTGTGGCATTTCGGTGCTGCTAGCTGGTCTGACTTGCTGTTGTACTTCTCTGATTTCCCGTGGAATGAATATTGCTTTCGTGGGAGGGATCCCTCGGAGTGTGCTGAGCGCATAACTGAGGTGATTCTCTATGGCATGGAGGCGTACATTCCATATTCTTTCCCTTCTACTAAACCTAACAAACCTTGGTTTAACTCTACTTGTTCTTGCGCTATCCGCCGCAGGGAAGCTGCCTTCAGAGATTACCGTCCTCTTCAATCCCCTGAAACCCATTCAACTTATATTTCATCCCGGAATCGTGCAAAATCTATTCTTCGAGGTACCTAAAACTCTCTTTTCTCCGTCGCAAATGTAATAATCTTTCTGGTTCCTCTTCCTCTCTCCCTTTCTGGCATTTTTGCAAAAAATGTCAACTCCAACTTTGCTTCTTCCTCTTTCCCTCCTCTGGTTTCTTCTGATGGTACAACTGCCATTTAACTTCCTACTAAAGCTGAACTCTTGGCTTAAACTTTTGCTTCTAATTCTACCTTAGACGATTCCGGAGCTATTCCTCCTCCTTCAACCCCCTCGAACTCATTTATGCCTAATATTAGAATTTCTTCTAAAGAACTCAATTCTGCTCTCTCTGAGCTTAACACTAAGATGGCGTATGGTCCTGATGGTATTCCTCATGCGGTTCTCAAAACTTGTGCTTCCGAGCTTGCACCCTGCCTTGGTAAACTATTTCGTCTTTGCCTTTCTACTTCGACCTTCCCTTCTTGCTGGAAACGTGCGCTCATTCAGCCTGTGCCGAAGAAGGGAGATCCTTCTCAACCCTCTAACTATCGTCCAAATTTTTTAACCTCCGTTCTTTCTAAAGTTTTCGAATCTATCCTCATCAGGAAGATTTGAAAACATTTCAATTCTTCTAATCTTATCTCTGATCGCCAGTATGGTTTTCGCAAAGAACGTTCTACTGGTGATCTTCTTTCCCTACTTTCTGACTCTTGGTCCTCCTCCGGGGTTTCGGTGAATCTTCCGCTGTGCGCTAGACATATCGAAGGCCTTCGATAGAGTCTGGCACAAAGCTTTGATTTCCAAACTTCTCTCTTTCGGAATCTATCCTTCTCTCTGTGACCTTCTCTCTAATTTCCTTTCCGGCCGTTCTATAGTAGCTGTTGTAGACGGCCACCACTCATCCTATAAATCTATAAATAGTGGTGTTCCTCAGGGATCTGTCCTATCCCCAACTCTTTTTCTAATTTTCATCAATGATCTTCTCTCTATTACTTCGTCTCCTATACACTCCTATGACTCCACCCTTCATTATTCCTTTCAATTTGAAAGACGTCCCTCCCAGCAGCAGTTGATAGATTAAAGAAGGATGGTCTTGGAGCAACTGACCTCTGATCTTTCTCGTATTTCAAATTGGGTCAGAGAAAACATGATCGTTTCCAATGCCTCAAAAACTCAATTCCTCCATCTTTCTACTCGACACAATCTTCCACACAACTATGACATCTTCTTCGAAAACCTCAACTCAAACCTTCATCTGTTCTTAATATTCTCGGTGTTTCTTTTTCTTGTGACCTTTCTTGGAAAGATCACATTACTTCTCTCTCTAAACAAGCTTCTAAGAGGTTGCGTGTTCTGAGGCACCTTCGTAGTTTTTTTACTCCACCCCAGTTGCTTGCTTTGTATAGGGGTGTTGTTCGCCCCTGTATGGAGTACGCTTCGCATATCTGGGGTGGTTCCACACATACAGCTCTTCTTGAAAAGGTGGAGTCTAGGGCTTTTCGTCTTATCAACTTTCCCGCTCTTACTAACTCTCTCCAATCTCTTTTTCCCGTCGAATTGTTGCGTCACTTTCTCTATACTATCGCTATTACAACGGACACTGCTGCTCTTCGTGAACTCGTGCGACACGACTTTCTACACAGTCTCATCCTTTCTCTATCCAACTCTCCGACCCCAGACTTAACCGCTATGCTCACTCTTACATGCACTCTACTGGTAAAATCTGGAACACACTCCCTTTATCTGTTTTCCCAACTTCCTTTGACTTGCACACTTTTAAACGCCGTGTATCGGGTCACGTCGGCCATTAGCGACCCGATTTCGAATGCTCCCCAACTCTGGTGGATTATGGTAGGCCTTTGGCCTCGGCCCACCAGAGGAGACATATATATATATATATATATATTATATATATATATATATATATATATATATATATATATATATATATATATATATATATATATATATATATATATATATATATATATATATATTATTGAAATACAAATAAAAATTTTGAGAAAGCCTGAAACTTAGCTCGTATTGAATAAAATAGTGATTGTCCTGTCAATAATGATAGAATAAGCATTTATTTTATTTTTATTGTGTATGTGTGTGTGTGCGTGTGAGGAGTAGAAGAGAGAAATGTTTTGAGTTCATCATATTTATATTTTCATATTTACTTCAAAATAAAAATGCAGAAGAGTAGTATAAGGACTGAGATCCCCAGGAAAATATTTGTCGATATAATCCTAATGGTTTTTCTGAAATAGCGCGCTATGTTGATTTCTGAGGGACATTCCTGACCTTTTTTTGGAGGTTCTGGAACCACCACGGCCCCCTCCCCCCCAGATTCGAGAAAATTTCAACCGGATTGAACCTAAAAAAAAAAAAATAAAAAAAAAAAAAAATGAGGTGAGCGTAGCGATCCTTAAAGCTCATGCAACTTTCTTACACCGATTTTGGGGGATCCACGCGACCCACAGGAGCCCCTTCCCCCGACTTGATTCCAAATTTGACGGATTGAACCCCCCAAAATGGTATAAGGAAAGAATGTGAAGTTGATTTTAGCTGAACGATTTGCAATTGCGAATCAAAATCCAGTTAGGATTGTATTCGCCAATATGTTCCCGGTCATCTCGGTCCCTATGTTACTTAGAAACCCTAATTGTTTCTTCACCATTAATTAATCGAAACCGTAATAACTTCATTCCATTCAATTAAAATTTACAACAGCTTCAAATAAAGAAACAAAGTTTCGCTTGCTTAGAGTTCAAATTAGTTGTCTTTCTGCATCAAATTTTTATACTTGCATTTAATCTTACTGAAACCTCCACTATAGGCATATAGAAATCAAGTAGTTGCATACTACAAAAAGAAATAACTATAGTAGTTTTAAAACAACACTTAAAAAAAGGGGAGGATCTAATTTTTTAAATTTTTTTTATTTTTTGACCGATTGACTGAAAATTTCAGTATAGATAGCTTTTTTTCCCATTTCTAACGTTTTTACGAGGGATTAACCGTTTAGAAGTTATTTGAGGTCAAATGTTGAAAAAAGGGGCGAATATTTCGGGGTCAAACCATTGATCCACATGAACTTAAAATTTGACTGAACAATCTTAGCCCCAATTTCTTTCTTTTGTAGGATACAATTTTTTATATCACGTCTAGAAAAAAGTTATAAGCATTCGATTTAAAAAAAAAAAAAAACATATCCTTTCGGAGAAAAAAATTATTTAAAAATACATGCTTCTTACAATTTATTTTATTTTTTAATATTTACAGGATGGATAGGTCTACAACTTTTATTTAGAGCATTATTAAATGCTATTTGTTTGAAGAAAGATATATAGACTCTCAAACGTTTGGAATTTTTGAAAATTGGTCAAATAATGAACTTCTTTTGAGGGGCTTTATCTCGGAAACAAAGAATCGAATTGAATAACATATAAAGAGGAATTTGTAGCCCCCATCACTCCTCCATACACCCACCAAAAATAAGAAATGTAATAATATTTGTAGGTTTTTTTTGTTGTTGTTGCTTTTTTTTTTTTTTTTTTTTTTTTTTTTTTCCAAAAAAATTTTCCTATTCGATAGTTAGTCAGTTATGGGCTAATAAAATTTTTTGATAACTCTGGTAACAAAAGTCTGTTAGAAGCTTTTTCAGCCAATAGATTAAGGAATATACACACCAAATTTCAGGCAAAAAAAATTTTTTCATGTGGCTTCACCGTAGATTTGAACAACCTTAAATTTCTGAAATAACTTCTAAACGGTTTATGTCTCATAAAAACGTTAGGAATGGAGTTTTTTCGTCGAGACAAAAGCTATCTATATTGAAATTTTCAGGAGAATCGGATGAATTTTTTTTTTAAAAAAATTGGACCCTCTCGTTATAAAACAGCACAAAGAATGAAAGAATTTGAACACTTTTGCGATGTTTTTCGCAACTTAACAAACGAAGCTTTTCTTCCCTGGAAAGCCTTTATTTAATAAAATATTTTTATTCCAAAGAAACCAATGAAACACTTTTCATTCCTGCGATTTTTTTTTTATGTTTTGTAGTAAGTAGAATGAACCCCACTAACGACAAAATTGGCAGAATAAGCTTAACGGTTTTCTGCAATTGGCGTGAAATTGAAATCTCGGGGACCTTCCAGGCCTTTTTTTGAAGGGTCACGAAACCCCCCGCACGGACGCCTTCCCAACGGATTCGAGAAAAATTTTAATCAGATTGAACCTCAAACAGAGGTTAGGAAAAATTTTGAGTAGGACGTAGCAAATGCCGAAAGCTCAGGTAATTTCCTGACACCGATTTTGGGGGGTTCACGGGCCGCCCAGAGGCCACTTCACCCTGACTAGAGTCCAATATCGGAGGGTTGAACCCCCAAAACGGTGTGAATTTGAGTGGAACGATTTGCAATTGAAAATCAAAATCCCGTTAGGCTTAATCTGTCGATTAATTTCTGTCCTTAGTGGGGTTCATACTACTGTAGTATTTTAAAAAATTTCCAACTATGAATGACGTTTCTGAATAATAATAATAATAATAAAAATAAAAATAATAATAATAATAATAATAATAATAATAATAATAATAATAATAATAATAATAATAATAATAACAAGACCATATGCGTATCCCTACGGGATACACTTATTGTCTTGGCCCATATAAGATATATATATATATATATATATATATATATATATATATATATATATATATATATATATATATATATATATATATATATATATATATATATATATATATATATATATATATATATATATTTATTTATATTTATATTAAAATAAAAAAGATTGAATTTAAATAAAATTATTAAAATATGTGGTGAAGCAACATATATTATGGATACGCATATGGTCTTCTTATTTTTATTTAATAAAATTATTTTTAAAATATTTTGTGAAGCTACATATCTATTATTATTATATATATATTAATTATTATTATTAATATATATATTTATATATATTTTTATTATTATATTATATTATTATTTATTATTATTATTATCTATTATTCATATATTATTATTATTGTTTTTTTTTTTTTTTTTTTTTTTTTTTTTTTTTTTTTTACACATCACCACCACTCACGGGCAAAGCCCTATTCAAGGAGGGGGTGTTAAAAGAATAAAAATGAAAGTAAATAGAGAACAAAATCCAGAAAATAAAAAAAACCACCCCTACAGTACCCACCTAACGCAAATTTCTCAGGTGGGCGCAGACGCGGGCTTTAAAGAAATTGAGATTAAATGCAGAGGGAAATACAGAAGATGGAAGAGAGTTCCACAAGACAGAGGTGGCAGGAAAGAAAGAGGCACCACAGCGGACAAGCCTGGAGTTGCCTATGTCCACGCAAAATTGATGCGCGGACATTTCACCCCTTGTGCTGCGAGGACGCCGTAAAGGTGGAGGTACACGGGTGGATAGTTCCCTCGAGCATTTGCCACTGTAGTACCTATAGAAAAGTGACAAGGCACCAACATCACGTCGCTAAGATAAAGAATCAAGAGAATTAGAAAGAGCGGGATAAGTCTTTTAGCCTTTGACTCAACCCTATCCAAAAGACGGGTGAAACCTGAGCCACCCCAGATATGAGAGCAGTACTCCATTCAAGGGCGGATGAGACCCTTGTATAATTGGAGTAACTGCGAGGAAGAAAAAAATTCTCGCAGTCTAAACAGAACTCCCAGCTTCTTTGAGGCCGCCCTAGCAACCATTGTGATATGAGGTTTCCAAGACATTTTTTTTGTTTATGTGAAGGCCAAGGATGTTTATATTGTCAACAGGAGAGACGGGAGAACCATCGAAAGAAATAGAAAAGTTAGGAGGTGTCTTTGAGAGAGAGATTTCTAGAAGTTGAGTTTCTAAAGAGTTGAATTTCACAAGGTTGAGACGACCCCACTGGGAAATTCTATCCAGATCTGCAAGAATGGAATCGGAAAGATGTAGACGAGAAGCAACTCTAGATGCAAAGGAAGGAGCAGATTTGAAATGAGTAGAAAGAATGGAGGTTGAGTCATCGGCATAATGAATGTATAGGGTTAGATGAACAGCTGAGAAGATCATTAATGAAAAGTAAGAATAGAGTAGGAGATAAGACAGAACCCTGAGGAACACCAGTATTGACAGGAAAGGAGGAAGAAGTCGCTCCATCAACAACAGCCGAAATGGAACGATTAGAAAGAAAACTAGACATAAGTAAGCAAAGAGAAGGAGGAAACCCAAAGGAGGGGAGCTTGGAAAGCAGTGACGCATGCCATACCCGGTCAAACGCCTTAGATATGTCAAGCGCCACCACGCAAGTCTCCCCATGGTCCCTAAGGGCAGAAGACCATAGATCTGTGAGATAGGAAAGTATATCACCAGTAGACCTCGAACGACGAAAGCCATACTGATGATCAGAAAGAAGGGAATTAAAATTATTATTAAAATATATATAAATTATTAAAATAAATAAATATATACATATATATTTTGTGAAGCAACTTAATATAGCTTGGCCCAAAATGCACCTAAGCCTAAAATGAACGGAATAATATTAATTAGATATAGATAATATAATAATAATAATAATAATAATAATAATAATAATAATAATAATAATAATAATAATAATAATAATAAAATCAATTGAAAATGTATTTTTTATTGCCATTTTTGCATGAAAGTTTAAATGTTTTTATAAACTAAAGAACATAATTTGTAAGTTTATTTTCCTCACTTATTTTAATAATTTGTTACCCTAAAATTTTACATCTTAATTTAATTTCAAAAAATGGTTTTAGCGCCAAATTTTGAGAAGAGTGTTATAGCGTTATTTCAAAATAAGCAATTTAAATTATAAATTTGATTGATTTTTAGTTTATTTACTCTACAACCAAATGTGTGATGGTATTCAATTTTTATGACTTTTTATGAATACTTTTTTTTTCTATTTGTGAACAAAAATATCGTTATTTTGCGCTCTATTAAATATTTTGTTTCTTGTATCGTACTTTACTTTTTCATATTTCCCGAGCCTTCATTCAGAATGGAAAAGTTTTTTAAAACAAAATTAGCTCCTCCTTTTTCAAATAATATTAGCAATTTAGAATGCACTTTTCAATTGTATAACCAATAAGGCTTATTACGATAAGAAACCACCTATTTTATTCATTTTAATAGTCACTTATTGATTTTCACCTTTCATCAGGAATTTTCAAGTACAAATGTTAGAGTAATATTATATATTCCCAAAGTTAATAAAAAGAGTCTCTCTTGACTATCTGATGAACTGATGGCGTCCATACAAAAGATGTCAGAAGTAGCGAAATGAACAGAAGGAAAACAACGTATTTTGTGTTTATACAAATAAACTCAAAAATCGTCTAATTTATTTTGCCATTTTCTTGTGAACCAATTTGTGCAAACTTATGAATATTAATTAAGAAATAATAACAAGAAAAGTTAAAGGTTTTATTTACCTTTAATTAAGAAACCTTATTTACTTAAGTTGATACACACGCACACGCATATATATATATATATATATATATATATATATATATATATATATATAATATATATATATATATATATATATATATATATATATATATATATATAATATATATATATATATATATATATATATATAAGGTGGAATCTAGGGTTTTTCGTTTTATCAAGTCTTATACTTTAACTATTGCAACAGACAATGCTCTTCTGAACTCTCCCATCGCATACCTAATTCAATTTGAAGGACTCGTTCGACAAACCTTTTTACCTAGTATCATCCTTTCTCTGTCTAACTCTCTGACCCTCAGACTCAACCGCACTTCCCAATTTTATTATATGTATAGTCTACTGGTAAAGTCTGGAACACATTCACTTTACCCATTTCCCCAACTTCATTTGACCTGCACACCTTCATACACCGCGTATCAGGGCACGTCGGCCTTTAACTTGACTAGGATTCCGATATTTCCCCAAGTCAGGGGGAAATTATAGGCCTCTGGCCTTTGCTTAACAGAGTATATATATATATATATATATATATATATATATATATATATATATATATATATATATATATATATATATATATATATATATATATATATATAATATATATATATATATATATATATATATATATATATATATATATATATATATATGGGTACGATATTAAACTCGAAAACTTTAATTCATTCATGTAGCATTGGAAGTGAGGGTAGTGAAATTATAGAGTGATACAAAGCGAAATTCTAACATTTACGATTTTAAGATTGCTGATGACATGTAAAAAAATAAAAAAAGTGACAAGCATAAGAAATAAATAAAGTGACAGAGCAAAACAAATTAGGATTAGTATTCCTTCTGAACAATTCTCTTTGTATTTTTTCTCGCTCCTTCTGGATGAGCACTTTCAAAGCACGTATTGAAGGGATGGTCGGTCTTGGCTCTCTTCTTTACATTTAATGGGAATAATGAGGTGGTAAAGGACAACTTTCTTTTGAAAAAAAAAGAAAAAGAAAGAATGAGGTGCATACACACAGAAGCGACTACTTTATGCTTCAATGAAGAAGACTGAAATTGAAATTTCTTGCAATATATATATATATATATATATATATATATATATATATATATATATATATATATATATATATATATATATATATATATATAATATATATATATATATAATAAGAGGAACATCCTCAGAGGTTTTAAAGATACGCATCCGTATTCGCATCCTCATTCATGCGAGATAAGTGCTGCTGTGAGAAGGTTAACTGTTTAGCATGTTTTATCTTCCATTTTTACCTTTTTAATATATAATTGTACTAGTTATAACGTACAAAAGAACTTGTAAAAAAATGTATTACTTCAGAATTATATATATATATTAGTGATGGCATCCGCATACATCAAATCCGCAACATCCGCATTTTCGAAAATTAACATCCGCATCCGCATCCGCAAAATTAAAATCCGCATCCGATTCGCACTCAAAATTAATCCGCATCCGTATCCGCATTTAAAATTTATTTTCGCACTTCTCTAAAATTTGACATCCGCATCCGTAACATCCAAATATAAATATATATATATATATAATATATATATATATATATATATATATATATATAATATATATATATATATATATATATATATACGATGACACCTTCGAAAGTTGACTTTTATAGGCACTTTGTATTTATTACTAAGAGAGAACAAATCGCCACAAAAAGATCGGAAACAGCTAAAGGTTGTCTTAAAATCGCTGCAAGTGATGTGATAAGCATTTGGGATAACTTCTTCTCCTACATAGGATTTAATAGTTTATGGCTAAGGGCTGAAAGGCTTGTGCAATCAGCTTTAAATATAAATAAAATTCCAAATGCCAGACGGAATGATTAGTTCTACGAGAAAGTGAAGACATTCGTTGCAATGTTTGACATTTGTACTTGTAATTTCTTTGAAAAGAAAATATCAAGAAAAGATTGTAGGCATAAAGATAAAATCCCAATGATTGAATGACAATCTTTTGTGTGACAGAAAGAACCCAGAAATCAACTCGGACCAACTGATAGAGCAGTGACTAGTGCCAGGACAGGAACTCAAGTTAGGATGGAAATACTATCAAGTCACACTAGTAGAATACTTGGCATGGGCAGGTGATGAATCATCAATATAGATGGTAGTGTTCCCTCAACTAGCACAGAAGTCGTGGAAGTTACTGAAGAGGAGAGAATGGAAATGGAAAATTGTAATAATGAGGATGATTATCTTTGAGAAAATGAACACAGTGAAAGTGTACAGAATAGGTTTACATATAAGAATTTGCCAATAACAGCTGACAGATATCGCGTAAGTTCAAGGGGAGCTGTAGCTCTTGTTAGTGCAGCATTGAAAGAAATGGAAATGTTAAATGAATCTAACATGTTAGATAGATAGAAGGTGGAGAGAGAGAGAGAGAGAGAGAGAGAGAGAGAGAGAGAGAGAGAGAGAGAGAGAGAGAGAGAGAGAGAGAGAGAGAGAGAGAGAGAGAGAGAGAGAGAGAGAGAGAGAGAGAGAGAGAGAGAGAGAGAGAGAAGAGAGAGAGAGAGAGAGAGAGAGAGAGAGAGAGAGAGAGAGAGAGAGAGAGAGAGAGAGAGAGAACGAGAACGAGTTGGTAAAACCATCGTCATCAATAAGAAAGATGAATAAACACAAATTGAATGTTTGGGATTTAATAGTGGAAAAGATAATACAAAACCTAAAGAAGGAATGGAACACGAAGAGTACTATTTCATTGTGAAAGAGACAAGTGATATATACCTGACTTATATATCTCCAGATAATGGAACATCTCGCTGAATTTCTGAGGAAATTATAACTTTTCTAATAAATTCGGATAGTATAGATTCTCTCAAAGCTCTCCTGTGGGATGTTGCTCCAGTTAACGTTGGTAAAGTGGATGGAATGCTCAGATTGATCGAAATACATCTTGAAGCATCTATACAGTGGCTAATATACCTTCTCCATTCTAATGAGCTCCCATTCTGGCATGTTTTTCAGACAATAGATGGGAAACCATCAGGACCCTATACTTTTCGAGGCACCGTTGGGCATGAAATTGCAAAAGATTTTGCTAAATGTGAGATAGTTAACTTTCGTCCAGTACAGTCCATAATTAAACAGATCCCGAAGATATTGTTATGGAACTAAGTACAGATCAAAATATCTCTATGACATGTGCTAAAAATAAAACACAGACATGTATCATCATTATTAGTCAGTAAATCTCCTTGTGCACTTCATCTTTCCAGATGGCTAACAACCACCAATCAAATCTTAAGATTATATGTATTTACACAGACTCTTGAAGACCTAGTAAATATTATAATGCAAATTTATGCATCAGGCTGATTCTGAATAAAGAGTCATCCGAAGGCAACTGATGAAGCCCTTAATTTTTGATATTTAATGAATCTTCTTAAGGGAATAAATAAAAAATATTCAGTGATTCTGAATCCTATACTTCAACAAAATTCCCATTTTGCTCACCTAGAAAATATATTACTAGACGACCGAAAATCGATCAGGGAGTTAACTGTGAGTCGCATAATTCAAGCAAGGGGTTAGCATAGCACTGAAATATCTTTTCAGCTTTCAAAGATACAAAACTTTAATGCAAATGATTACTCGAACATGATCGAATGGAAGAAAGAAATGATCACTCAACCACCAATTATCACGGACTTTTCTAGCGAAGAGATTTATAAAATTGCAAATGAGAGTGTTTAAACAATAAAATTTGTAACAGCCAAGGAGTGGATCGTGCAGTAAATATTGTAACATAATCTTTTCTACATAGAATCGGATACGAAAACAGACATTAATATATCTTAAATTTCATTGAATCAAGAAAAAATGTTCCACAATTTGAGTGGAAAGTTTAATGTCCCCTTTAATTATTTTTACTTTTATATTATATTATATATAATATTATAAAAATATATAATATATAGTTATATGCATGCTTAGGTTAAATAAATTAATATGAACTAGTGATGATTTTATTTTTCCTGTAAATGTAAGAAAAACAGTAAAAGTGGTGAGCGTGTACGAGGTGAAGGGGAAGGGGGATTGCACAACTGAAATAATTCACATACATTGTATATGATCATACTGAAGTATTCATAAACTGTGTGAAATTCGAATACAAAATTTCGACTCGTCTTTATATATATATATATATATATATATATATATATATATATATATATATATATATATATATATATATATTATATATATATATATATATATATATATATATATATATATATATATATATATATATATATATATATAGGGGAGGACGTAGCGCCGTACGAAGCGATGAAAGTACCCCCCCATTGGGCTTAACCGCGGGGTGATAGGGTGGGCTAGACCATTCAGTTTCACTCCGTTTCCCTTTGGTTCGTTCACCTTCTCAGAGGGTCTCTAGTGTACCCTCGTCTCACATCGGAGTGTCTATGCTCTCACTTTTCCTTCCCGCGATTCCCTTCTCACATTCCCACAAATTTACAAGCGCTTACACGTACATTACCTTGAAATACAACAACAATGGCGAAACATAGAACTGCCTCGGAGATGCTTCGAGGGGCGGCATCCAAAGAATGCCCCTGATCCACTCCTTCCCCCATTACCACTTGGGAGTTGGTGGCCTCCGGTGATGGGGTTGGTGCCACCTAGACCTCTATGCCGACTTGCCCTGGTGCACGATCTTCCTTTTTCATTAACTTCTGCAACATCCGCAGTCTCTTTATTAATTTCCACTTTGACGAACACCACCTCTCTTCTTCTAGTCCTCATCTTTTATTCTTAACCGAAACTATATATATTTTTCAGTTCCTTAATAATAGATACCATCCTTCTATCCCTACGTCAATAGCACCCAAAAAAAAAAACATGTACCTCAGTTTTCCGTATCTCAATTTCTCCACTATGCACATGACACGCAAACTACGTAAATCTCTCTCCCAACATTTTCCTCACATAGACTTTCATTTTACGTATAATATCCTTTCAAATATCATCCTTTTTCCGCTACAAGCCTTCTCTTCCAGCTCTTCTCCTAGCCTCAGTAGTATATATATTCACCTGTCCTTTATGTAATAAAGGCATTTTAGGCTCTACTTCCAGGTTACTCAGAACTCGCATATGAGAGCACCAAGCTATTTCTTATCGCACAGCTCTCCCTCTTTCCTCTCCTTCTTTCTCAAATATACGCACTCACACTATCCCTTGTCATACTTTTCCCTCCCTAGACATTTCACCATTCTTGACACATATCCAGACCCAACATTTCTCCGCATCCTTGAATCACTGTACATCCATATTCAATCATGCCTTCTCTTTCTTGCTCTAGCTTAATTATAGAAGGATCATTCACTTCATCATTTCTTTCAAACAAATACTCCTTGATGTTTCTTAGTCATCAGAACGCCTAGAGCATGCTTCCATACTGTTTAGCATAGATTATTTATTTATTTTTATCTATTTATTTATTTATTTATTATTTATTTATTAATTTATTTATTTATTATTTATTTATTTATTCATTTATTTATTTAATTTATTTTGTGCGTGCTTTCTTTATTTACGAGCATGTGGATGCGTACTTATTCACATACTTATTTCTCTCTTCTCCTACAACCAACTATTCCAATTATTTACTACCTTGTGTTTACTGTGTTTTTTCCTCATTAAAGTTCTTATACTTGTCCGTGTTAATTGATATAGTTATTGTGTCACCGTTATTATTTCTAGTCAATCTTTATTGTTTATTTTCATATTTGTTTTTATTCTGGATTTTCAGTTTATTTACTGTTTGTACTTTATTTTTTGCAGTTATCCTGATAATGGCTTCAGTAAATAAATTTAAAAATAAAAAGAAGCCGAAACGTTGATATTAAAGCTTTTTTAACCAGTAATCTTAATTTAATATTCTTTTAAATAAATATAATTTAACTGATTATGCTACATTCATTCCTAGCTATTCTTTTTATAATAAAAATTAAGCTCAGAAGGAGCAATACCATATATATATATATAATTATGCGGATGCGGATAATATATAGTTATATATATATATATATATATATATATATATATATATATATATATATATATATATATATATATATATATATATATAGTATATATATATATATAATATTATATGGGAAAATATATATATAGTATAAATTATATAGGTTAATGGGGTCAGAGATTGGACAGAGAAAGGATGAGACTGTGTAGAAAGACGATCGGCTTTCTTAATGTATAATCAGAAGAGCAGTGTCCATTTAATATTGAGGCGAATTTCGACGATCAGAGATGAGAGCGAATTGATAAGGCGAAAATACTATATAATTAGCATTAAATATGCGGATGCGAATGTTATATTTTGATGAGGAGTTGCGTGTTTTTCGAAGAAGATATCGGATTGTGTCGGATGAAAACGACCATGTTTTCTTTGCCCCCAATTATATATATATCATATATATATATATATATATATATATATATATATATATATATATATATATATATATATATATATATATATATATATATATATATATATATATATATATATATATAAACTGCAGACTGCGGTGATTGCTAAGTACCAAAAGCTTCCCTTTAATTTCAATCACTTTGGCACTTCTTAAGATTATGCTAACACAAAGTTTCACACTGATTTTGTAATGGAAGTATTTTAAAGAGTTGCTTAAACATTTTAAAGAAAAGAGTAAACTTCTTTTAAATATTTAATTGAATATCTGTTATAAAATGATGCATTTTTTTTATTTTGAGTCAAATATAAATTTTACAATTATTTTTTAGATAAATTATTCTTTCTTTTATCGTGCAGCATCTGTCTCTCTCTCTCTCTCTCTCTCTCTCTCTCTCTCTCTCTCTCTCTCTCTCTCTCTCTCTCTCTCTCTCTCTCTCTGTCTCTCTCTCTCTCTCTCTCTCTCTCTCTCTCTCTCTCTCTCTCTCTCTCTCTCTCTCTCTCTCTCTCTCTGTGGAGATTCCATCAGAATTCAGCTATCTTCTCCGGACTCCATTTTCCCAATTATCTCTTCTCAGAGGTAACGATGAAACCTTTCACCAATTTCATCGCTGACTTATGCTGTATTTTCTGGAAATAAGGAAAGATGGGAATGAAGGAAATGCACTTTAAGTGACATATTGCAGCCAAATTTCTTATATGATTTAATCATTTTTTCTACAAGAGTTTTGCAGCTGACAGCTCTATACTTTTTGACTGTCCCATTACACACTCCCTTGATTTCCCAGACCTCTTATTCTAACTTGTTCATAATTTTTTCAAATTTATTGTCTGGTATGAGTTGAATTTGAGGTCAGACATTGATCTCTTCTATTACTTTCACCTCACTAAGATTTGGAAATTTACCTTTGAGTAATGAGATAAATAATTTATCATGCTTCAAGACCTTGACAAATTGTTTTAAGAGTTCTGTAATTTTTGTTGAATATCGTCAAAATCTTTGTTAACTGGTGGTACACTAAGGATGCTATTTAATCTAGCTCTTGACCAGTTTAGAGATAGCCATTCAGAGTGTGGATACTGATACTCTCAGTAAATTACGTATACTTCGAATAAAAAAAACGCACATAGCTCAACATAACCCGTTTTGAATCCAATTAGTGTTGCTATTACTTTTAAGTGTAGACATATTTACCACTGGTGCTTATTGTACTTAATTCATTCCAGAATAAAAGGTAAATTTTCATGTTTCATTTAAAACAAGAGAGTGTGTGGGGCAGGAAGTGATGGAAGTTAACTCCAGTTGTGCAAAAAGAAAGATTTTGTGCTAGAAACAATCGTATTGATGAAAAGTTTCCACTGACTAGGATCATAATGCAAATCTTAAAATCAGTCCTGAAATGTTGTTACAAAAGCATAAATTTTTTAACATTGAAAATTTATCTTGTAAATAGTCGGAATGACTTCGAAGTTTTAATATGCCAAAATCTGCAACCAATAAATTGTTTTCTTTAAGTTGCAAGGAGAAAAGCTTACTTTGCCAAGTCTAATTCTCGAACAAAATCATATAGCTCATGTTGAGTTATCGGGTTTGGAGAGGAACCTATGTCTGAGTGTCAAAGTGGTTATTTTATGATTGCTCATCTGTAGAATCAATCTTCTAAATCAGAAAATAATATTTCGGCAGGTGGTTTTGATATTGGTATTTCCGAGGAGTGAGGTACTGGGAGGATAGCAGAGCAAAGATCGGAATAGATGTCAGATGCTTGGTAATTTAGCCTGAAATTAAAAGAAATATATGTGAATTTTTTATTGCTTGTTTAATTGTGATTGTAACTAAACTTCAAACATTTCAGTAAAATAGTTAACTATCTGGAAAAGAAAACGGTCAGTTTTTGCAATTTCAATGTCACTATAGTGATCTATTTGTGATAACTTTGTTGAAGCATATTAAAAGTTGAATTTTTTGTTGCATGCTGAACAAGAAAAAATGCTTAAAAAGTTCTATCACGTAAGTTTTTTCTAGCAAAACAGTCAGGCCAAACAAAATATTCCTGCTTTCTGTGCTTGTGGGATAGTCGAGCCAGAAACCTTCGTTGAGAAAAAACTAACTGTCCAACTTCGAGACACCCTAACTCCTGGTAAAAAGAACGTCAAGAAAAGCCTGGTTCCTCGTGAAAACGCCCTCTTACCACATCTTCATATCAAATTGCGACTAATGAAACAATTTGTTAAATCTCTACCAAAGTTTCCAAAACTCTCTGATTCCAAGTTGAAGGAGTGATTTTTTTTGGACCAGACATATTGATCTCTTGTCTGATTCCTTGTTTCCAGAGTCCATGAATAAAACTGAAAGAGAAGCGTCGGACTCATTTCAAGACGTGGTGCATATGTTTTTTAGAAATAACAACGATCCAGATTGCAAAATCATTGTTGATTGCATGCTAACTGCATTTAAAATTCAAGGCTCCAACACGAGCTTAAAAATCCATTTTTTACATTCACACATAGATTACTTTCATGAAAACTTAGGAGACAACAGCGAGGAGAAGGGGGAAAGGATCTTAAGGAAATGGAGAGACGCTACCAGGGAAGATGAGATGTGAATATGATGGATGATCACTGTTGGATTCTTAAAAGGGAAACTGCTAATACTGGAAAACCAAAGCGCACTAGAAGTATGAAAGGGAAGAAACAAAGGTTCTACAGGCCAACAGAGTAAAATACTTAATATTTATATACAACTGTCTTTCAGGGATAACAAATTTAAATGTGTTTAAATTTATAATAAAATAATGAATTTTTTGATATAGCAATGTTGATTCATTACAATTCTTTTTTCTGTTGCAAGAAAACTATAGGTGATGGGAAAAATGGAGGTCATTTTTAGATTCAGAGCACCAAAATATATAAAGATGGGGAAAAAACCTATGCAAGTTTTTAAAATATTTTTTGCAGACCTGTGTTATTATTAAATTTTCTTCGAAGAGTTTCTATTATATTTAGTTGTTTTAGTTTCTTCACAATGGATATTTATTTCAAGGAATTTTCTAATCTTTTTATTTTTAATTTTAATGGACTTACTTCAGTAACAAAAATAATTATCCGGATGAAAATTAAATTAAAATTAAAAAGAAGTTAAACTTTTCGAAAGCAATATTTCCTCATCAGGCCCCTGAAATAAAAATAAGAAAAAGAAAAACTGCACCATAATTAATTCATATTAATAATTCAGTAATATATTATCTAGAGTCGCTGAGCCACACACCTTAGGTTTGGCTTTTCCGTCTATTCAGTCACATTAGCATATTTGAAAATGCAAGAACCAATGTACCGAGTTCTTAAAATATGTTCAAACTGGTTATTTTATTTTTATTAAATATTTCTATATATATATATATATATATATATATATATATATATATATATATATATATATATATATATATATATATATATATATATATATATATATATATATATATATATATATATATATATATATATATATATATATATATATATATCAAATGTATAGATTTCAATTTGTAGAAATTACTGAAGCATAAATAACATATGCTCTTCCACTCACAAACTGTCTGATCGAACGGTTATTTGAAGCCTTTTCCATTAATGTCTTTGACATCTTATGCAATGTAAGTTCTAAACTGAGGTTTACTCTTTCAAACTAAGATTATATAAAATTATCTGCTTGGTAAGCAGAACATATTACACAATCTGTCTCTCTCTCTTCATTCGCTTGCGAGCACACACACACACACACATACATACATACATACATATATATATATATATATATATATATATATATATATATATATATATATATATATATATATATATATATATATATATATATATATATATATATATATATATATATATATTAATAACCATCATTCACGGGTAAAGCCCTTTTCAAGGAGAGAGTGTTAAAGTAATAAAATAAAAAATAACTACGTCTCACCTGACGCAAATTTCGTATGTCAGCGCAGATGTAGGCTTTAAAGTTATTGAGATTAAATTCGACAGGAAACACAGAAGATGGAAGTAAATTACACAAAACAGAGGTGGCTGAAGAGAAGGAGGCCCCACAGCGAACAAACCTAGAGTTGCCTTTGTCCACACAAAACTCATATGCGGAAAATGAGCACCTTGTGCTACGAGAATGCAGTAAAGGTGTAGATATGTAAAGCACCAAGGTCACGTCGCAAAAATAAAGGGTCAAGTGGGCTGGAAAGATTGGAACAGTTTATACCCAAAAGATGGGTAAAACTTGAGCCACCCCAGATATGAGAGCAATACTCCAACAAGAGTGGATGAAGCCCTTGAATGATTGAAGCTAATGCGAAGTAGAAAAAAATTTTCAAGGCGTAAACAGAACTCGCATCTTCTTTGAGGAATTCCTAGGAACAGTAGTGATGTGAGGTTCCAAGACATTTTTTACTTATGTGAATGCTAAGGATGTTTGTATTGTCAACAGGAGAGACGGGAGATTCATAGAAGGAAACTGAAAATTTAGGAGTTTTTGAAGAGTTATATTACACAAGTTTGAGACCCCACTAAGAATTGAATCTGAATTATTTTAGACGAGAAACAACTCTAGATGCAAGTGAGAGAGTGGATTTAAAATGAGTAGAAGGATGGAGGTTTCAGCCATCGGCATAAAATGGATAAACTTTTTTTAGCATCTGAGAAGTTTATAAATGAAAAGTAGGAATAGAGTCGGAAACAAGTCAACACCACTATTGACAGCAAAGGAAGAAGAAGCCAACCTATCAACAACAACCGACATGGAACAATTTGAAAGAAAACTTTATAAGTAGGCAAAGAGCATGAGGAAACCCAAAGGAGGAGAGTTTGGAAAGTAGTGATACATGCTATGAAAAATGCATGACAAATGCTTAAATATCTCAAGCGCCATCACACATGACTTCCCATAGCCTAAGGGCAGAAGTCTTTAAATCTGTCAGATAGGAAAGATACAGAGCTTGCAGATGGCAGAGCTGATGCAGAAGTGGAAGCTAAAAGGTCAGACTCTGCAGATGAAATAGCGGATGCGGCAGGAGCAGACTATTCGGACAAAGTGGATACAGATACAAAAGTGAGTTTTAAACTTTCAATAGAGACCATATCCGACCTACCATTAGGAAGCTGAAGTTTAAAGTACCGTTCCAAAGGGTCGAGGACTAAGAAAGGACCTGTATAAAGTGCTCTTAAAGCTTTTCAAATACTTTCGACCCGGACATACACATGGGTACATGTTTTTAAAGCTTCCGGTATATATATGAAGTGTCCTTGGCCTGATGCAATGGTGGAGGCAAGCGAACTCAAGTTCTTTTATGTGAGAAATAATCTCTTAATGAAAGTGTTGAAATTCTGCTTTCTGAGGAGAGGAAGCAAAGAGATCAATGGTGTTTTGCCAGTAACAGCCTGTAACGGTAAATACCCAGGGTCATTAGGGATGCATTGCAAGCTGAGAAGAAACATTAGGAGCGAAAGCAACCAATCATTCATTCCTCCTGGCAGTCAAAGTGGATTTTAAGGTCCTATGGAAACGACCCATAAGGTCATTTGACTTAGGATGATAGGCAGAGGTTCGAAGGTGGTGAAAGCCAATCAGATGAGAGAGTTCTAGAAGAACTCACTCTCGAACTGGGTACCCCTGTCTGTGATAACATAAATTGGTACCCCAAATCAGGAGATCCACTAGAGGAAAGTATACAAACCCAACTTTGCAGAAATGCCGGACATGGGAAAAGCTTCCATTCATTTCGTATTACGGTTAAGGCAAGTTACGAGGTAGCTGTAAACGGTAGAGGGATTATCAGGAAGATATACAGCAGGAAAAGGACCGACAATATCAATGTGAACCGTCTCAGAACGCTTTGAAGGGATTTACAATAGTTCTACAGGAGACTTTGTATATCGTTGCATCTTGGAAGCTGACAATGGTGGCACTCCCTAACCCATAGGTGAATGTCTTTATTAAGGTTTGGTCAAAAATGGCGTGTCTTAATGAGTCTAAGGGACGCTTTGAAAACAGGATTGGACATGCTGTGAAGATCATCAAACAGCTTCCTCCTGATGGAAGAAGAATCAAAAGGGCGTGGGTGAGGTATCGAAACGTCACACCACACTGAGAAGTTGCCGAACAGAGGGAAAGATTTGAGTCTGTCTCTTTTAGGAGGGAGTTCTGGATATGTGTCCTCAAGGCGAGCAATAGATGGGAGGTCTAAAGGATCCAGAGAATGAGAAGAAACAGCGAGAGAGAGCCTCAAGAACGTGAATCACCGAAGAAATGTACTCTGTCATAAGGGACAAATGACGCTGCTGATGGTCGCTCTTGACAGTAGTACGGCTATAAAGGGCAGCAACTAAAGGTTTATGGTCAGTAAACTGGGTGACATCACAACCCTCAAGGAAAGGTTTAAAGTGCAGCACAGATAAATAGGCAGCAAGAAGTTCGCGATCTAAAACTGAGGCTCAGTATGTTTTTATTGATAAAAATCGAAAGGTACCAGAGTCCGTCCACCATCTGATGCAGAGTAGCTCCTATAGCGATTAACGATGGGTCAGTGACCATCTTGAGGTGCATCACTTCAGGGTGGACAAAAGGGAGGGTAGAAGAGGAAGAGATTGAACCCTTAATATCTTCAAAGGCAGGAAAAGCTTTGTCAGTCCAGGGAACAGAAGAAGACTCTGTAGGAGAAGCCTTTTTAGATCTGTAAGAGGACAGACAATGTGAGCAAAGTTGGGGACAAGCCTGAGATAAAATCCGATCATATCCAAAAACCGACGAAGGGAAGCATAATCTGTTGGGCGGGGATGCAAAGAAATTTCAGTTTGCTTAGTAGCAGGATTAGAAAGACCCGCCGATGAAACGTTAAACCCAAGAAAATCCAAGGAAGATTGGAAGAGGCTCTTGTCAAGAGACAAGCATAAGGAATGCTCATGAAGGAGATGAGAGCCTGACGAATGTGGGAAGCGTGTTCCTTCTCAGAAGAAGAGAAAATGAGGTCATCCATGTAAATAAAGACGAAAAAAGCATCAGGAAAAATAAAGTCCATGAAGAGCTAAAAGGTGACTCCAATGTTACGAAGACCAAATGGCATAAAAAAATCTTGAAAAAAACCGAATGGAGTGATGTCGGCGATTATTTCAACGTCATACGGATGGATATACATGGTGGTAGACCTTCAGAATATTCACTTTACTAAAGACGGATACCGCATGCCGTTTTATGGATATGTGGTTAAGGGGCAAAGGAAAGCGGTCGGGCCCAGTCACAACATTAAGGATTCTAAAATGTCCACAGGGTCTCCACTGACCTGAATCCTTCTTTGGACGAGATGAAGGGGAGAAGCCCAAGAAGATTTAGAGGGACGGATGATATTGGCTTAGCGATGGCTAGCTGGTCCGCGGCGAGACGTCTCACTCTGGCAAAAAAAGGGGTGGTCTCCCCAGTTTCGAGCCTATAAAATACCCAAGAAGAAAAGTTGGAGCTGCGCAAAGGATTAAGAGGTGATGTCAGGTTAGGGAACTCACGTAACAGTTGGTCTACCACAGAAGAGAAAACAGATATACGAAAAAAATTGGAGAGGGAACTCTACAAGAACAAAACTGAATTGAAGGTTGGATTTAGGGTCTAAGATAGTGAAATTCCCATTGTCGATGAGTAGACCGTAGTAGCGGAAGAGGTCCATACTTAGCAAAGGTTTAATCACGTCAGCGACCAAGAAAACTCACTGAAAATCACGCCTGAATTTAGGCAGACGAAAAAAAGGGATAAGCTCGCCGTAACAAGAGATATAGGGGCTATTAGCTATGAAAAAGTGTCTAT
>SEYY01006737.1:0-17500 GCA_009176605.1 Armadillidium nasatum | reverse complement strand
AACAGCTCTTACCCTAACTTCCTCTTCTTCATCAGCTAACATTGCTATTAAAATATTTTCACCATGTGCGAAATAACTATTGTTGTTTAATATTTTGTAGCAAATCTCCCTTACATTTTTATCTGGAAACTTATTGACTCTTTGGATCAAGTGAAATAAGTTTCCAGCTCCATCAGTCAATTTGTTCTTAACCTTTATGTGGAACCAACTTGGAAAATAAACAGTTACTATAAATTCAGCAATCATTTTCAAGTTCTTACTTGGTTTCACTAAAGATGCATAGTAACGGAGAATTCTGCAAGCCAATGTAAGCCAACGAGAATGATTTATTGGCCCCACTTCTAACAATGCCAAATCGTCATCCAGATCACCAGTTATTATGCTGCAGCAAATGCGATAGGCATAGTACTGGTCAGTTGAGAGACTGTCTAAAGTTTCATTACCTAGTAAAATAAATCCATTATAAGGTATTGGTTTAAATTTTACCACTTTCCATTCAGACACGTTTCCATTTAGTTTCGACCCAATTGACCCTGCAAACTTATCGGGACCTTTCGTTATGCCATCCAGTTTCATGAAAACATGCCTCAATGGTAGCTCATTTAGATGCAGAAGACAGATATCATGTTGTAATGGTTTTCCAAGAAACATCTCTAAATACCTTATTGAACCATTTCTATGACCAGTATTCACATTTGTTCCATCTGCCTTCACCAGAGATAATCTATTTTCCAATTCCGTACCACAAACTTTCTTATAGATTCCATGGGCGATATCAATTCCTTTTCCGCTCTCTGGTGAAAAATGGTCAAGATAGAAGTCGCCTGAAAAAATGAATAACTTGTTAATTAACAAATTAAGTTTGCAAAGTTGTGAATTGATTTCACAGAAACTTTTAAATAAATACCTACCATTTAAATTAACAATGTACACTGTACAGGTCTAAAATATTTAAATTTTATTTACCTGGCTCGCCAGTGATAACGTAATGGTCTTCAAGTATTGTAGACGTGTAGTATTTGCCATTCAATTCAGAGATTTGAAGAGTTGCATCTCTTCTTCCATCGAAACCAATGCCAGTTATGTTACCAAACCAATTTTCTTCTTCTTTCTGCCTTTCTTTTCTTAATTTATTTCTTTCTCTTCTTAACTTATTTCTGAAAAGTTTTGGTTTGTTAGTAGGTAAATCAGAATAGTTTTCACAAAAAATCATGTTTAGTGAATAATGTAAGTAATCAGTATTATTAGTTTTAAATGTTTATATTGTGTAATGTATTGTAAATGGTTGGTAATCCAGGTACTTACTTATCAATAACATTTTGCATTTTATCTCTTGTTATTAAGCCAAAATCTACTAATACAGAAGAAGCGATTGCTGCACCAGCCCTATCACTTATTTGATACCTGAAAAAAGATTTATATTATATATAATACCACACAATATGTATATTTATTTAGATATTATTTGATATCATAATTTGCATTTACCTGTCACAAGCTTCGGCTAAGGTTCGAAGTTCCCTTCTGTTTTGTTGATCACTTAGACCATCTGCAATATAATCAGGATCAGAACCATTGTTTGAAGATGTTGCAAGCATTTCAACATAGGACTGATGAATGTTTTCCTCAGATGCTGATTCTGAAATGGTGCTTTCTTGATCAGTTTCTGGATAAAGTTGATAAGAACAACTTGGTTTTGACTCTAAGTAACCAGTTTTTTTGGATTTCTTTGCACTTTCAATTTCTTGGATGTTTCTTTTCTTAAATTTAATTTCAGAAATTGCTAAAGGGAACTGATTTTGAAGTACAGTAGCCCCTTCAGACAGTTCTTTGGTCTTGTAAAAAAGGTCCATAAATTCAGATTTTCTCAGGATCCTCCTTATTAAAATTTAAAAAATGTGCAATTAATGAAAGCATCAAAATTTGATAACCATTGTTGACTAAGACTATGATAGATTTCATTCTTTATACGAAATTACATGCAAAATGCAATTTAAATTAAAACAATATTTTGATTACTTTATTATTATTTGATATTTTCATTAAATTTATTTTACCAATATCTATGTTATAAAATTAAAATAGGTAGGTAGATTCCATTTAACATACTCAGTTACTCACCTCATAAAACTTATGATCATCTTCTGTCATTTTTAGCAAATATTTTCTTTCTGCAGCTGCTAGAATTTTATGGTCTTTTTGAAATATGTCAAATAATTTTTTGGAATCTTCTATAAACTTTGAAGCGTCCAATTTAAATTTAGGACCTTGTTTTTTCTTATCATAATTCAGAAGTCTTGAAAACTCTTTTAGGTGATTATTTAATCTCATTTTAATAGCATTTGCAGATATGGGGTAAACATTATACTTTATCCATAAATTATAAAGCTCTTCACTAACTTCTCTTTGAACATTTTCTGTTCTATACTCTTTGAAAAAAAGGCATCTTTCCAATACCTGCTTTAAGGTTGGCAGTCTTCCTGGTGGAAATTCTTCAGAAGCTTTATAGCATTCATTAATTAAAAATTTCTTTACAGAATTTCTTGTACACATAATTTTATAATTATATTTTAACTAATAATAATAGAAAGCTCTGAAAAAATAAGCAAACTGATATTAAATTTGTCACATTTTGACATTATACAAATTTTTTTTATAAATTTTCAGTAAAAATAAGTTTTTCTTGGAAATACATGGTAAACTATTAGCTTTACAAGAAAAAGTTATTCAATCATATTTGTTTATCATTAAATTCTGCATTATTTGATATAAAGGTCATGTTTGTAGCATGAATAATAAAAATGTTATGGACATTTTTGTGCCATTAATCCGATAAAATACTAGATTTTTTAACCTTTAGAACTTAAAGTCAAGTGGGACGACTTTAAATGACTACCACTGCTTTTTTTTGTCATAAATGTGTTTTGTACATCAAAAGCCAGGTACTAGAACACCTGACTTTTTGTTTCAAAAATTTCGGCCCACCCTAAATTATATATATATATATATATATATATATATATATATATATATATATATATATATATATATATATATATATATATATATATATATATATATATATATATATTCTAAAGAGGTCTTTTCTGCTCCCTCAAAACTTAACACTAGGAAGGCGTACGGTCCTGATGGTATTCTTCCTGTGGTTCTCAAAACTTATACTTCAGAGCTTGCATCCTTCCTTGGTAAACTATTTCGTCTATGTCTTTCTACTTCAACCTTCCCTTCTTACTGGAAACGTGCGCTCATTCAGCCTGTGCTGAAAAAAAGAACCCTCCCAACCCTTTAACTATCGTCACAAATTTCTTTAACCTACGCTATTTCCAAAGATTTTGAATCTATCCTTAACAGGAATATTTGGAAACATCTCAATTCGCCAGTATGGCTTTTGTAAGAAACGCTCTAATGGTGATTTTCTTTCCCTTCTTTCTGTCTCTTGTTTCTCCGCTCTTCGTCATTTCGGTGAATTTATTGATATCACACTGGACTTATCGAAAGCTTTCGGTAGAGTCTGTGGCAAAGCTTTCTGTCTCTTGTTTCTCCGCTCTTCGTCATTTCGGTGAATTTATTGCTATCGCGCTGGACTTATCGAAAGCTTTCGGTAGAGTCTGTGGCAAAGCTTTGATTTCCAAACTTTCTAATCCCCAACCCTTTTTTTTTTTTTTTCTTTTCATTAATAACCTTCTCTCTCTTACTTCATTTCCAATCCACTCCTATGCCGATGATTCCACCTTTTATTAATCTTTTTAATTTGAAAGGCAGCTCTCCCAACTGCAGTTAATAGAAGCAAGGGAGATAGCCTTGCGGCAACTGACCCCTGATCTATCTCGCATTTCAAATTGGGGCAGAGAAAATATTTGTGTTTTCAATGCCACCACAAACTCAATTCCTCCGTCTTTCTGCTCGAGACAATCTTCCAAAAAACAATATATCTTCTTCAAAATCACATAACTCAAATATTCATCTGTCCTTAATATTCTTGGTGTTTCTTTTACTGTGATCTTTCTTGGAAAGATTACATTACTTCTCTTCCTAAACAAGCTTCTAAGAGGTTAGGTGTTTTGAGAAGCCTTCAGAATTTCTTCACACCACCCCATTTGCTTGCTCTTTATATGAGTGTTGTTTACCTATGTATGGGAAACACATTACACATCTGTGGTGGTTCCACACATAGAGCTCTTCTCGAAAAGGTGGAGTCTAGGGCTTTTCATATTAAAAAGACTGAAGGCGGATATACAGTATGAAACGTTCACATTGTATTAAATAAGGATGTGGAAAAGCTTAATATTAACCTTTCTAAATTACATTAAGGTTCTTCAGGAAAGAAGCTAACTCAACTTTATATATATATATATATATATATATATATATATATATATATATATATATATATATATATATATATATATATATATATATATATATATATATATATATATATATGCGAATTGTAGATCAAGAGTGAGGGTGAAGAGGAAACTATCGGATTGATTTAGCATAGGAGTTGGATTGAGACAAGGGTGTGTAATGTCGCAATGTTATTTAATCTATTGATGGAGGGTGTAGTTAGAAAAATAGAGAGAGAGAAGGGATGGATATTAGGTTGAGAAATATGGAGGGTGAATGGGAAGTGAATGTTTTACTTTTTGAAGATGATGCGGTGTTGGTGGCAGAATCTGGAGAAAAGTTGAGAATACTTTTGAGAGAGTTTGAAGGGAAATGTGCAAACACGAGATTGAAAGTCAATCCAGCGAAGAATAAAGTTATGAGGATTGGAGGTGGGGATGAGGAGATGTGGAGGGAGGAATGGGGTTGTAGAAGTGTGATGATGGAAACTTGAGGAGGTGGATGAATTCAAATATCTAGCAATGTTGGGTGGAAGGTAAGCGTGGGACGGAAAAAGAGATAAAGAATAGAGTGGTAGAGAGAATGAAAGTGTTTGGGGGGCCTAAGAGAAGTATGGAAGAAAGGAAAAATTTCGAAAGAAATAAGGATAAGAATGTTTGAGTGTTTGTGTTTACCTTCTGTATTGTATGGGTGTGAAACATTTATGATAAGTGCTCGGGCGAGAAAAAGTTTCAATGTCTTTGAGATGAAAGGTTTGAGAGCGATATATAAATTGAGAAGATTGATAGGATAAGAAATGAAAAAATAAGGGAGATGTATAAATAGAAGAAGGGTCTAATTGATAGAGAGGAGGAGGGTGTGCTAAAATGGTCTGACATATGTGTAGAATGAATGAGGACAGAATGGTGGGCAAGGTACTTAGATCCGATGTGGATGTGGGGTAGGGGGAAGGGAAGGCCGAAGTGGAGATGGATGGATGGAGTGACAGAGATTTTGATAGAAGTAATTTGAGTTTAGAAGACAGTAGAAAATTTGTGGAGACAAAGAGAGATGGAGGGCTGTGGTGAAAGGGGTTGAAAGGTAAGGATAGGCATGTTTGTAAGCGAATTTTGGCGGGCACCACCCAACGAAAGTGGGATAGGTGATATATATATATATATATATATATATATATATATATATATATATATATATATATATATATATATATATATATATATATATATATATATATATATATATATATATATATATATATATTAGTGATGGCGTACGCATTCGCATGCTCATCAAAATTAACATCCGCATCCGCATCCGCATCCTCATCAAAAAATAAACATCCGCATCCGCATCCTCATTAAAATTAACATCCGCATCCGCATCCGCACTTTTTCGAAAATTCAACATCCGCATCCGCATCCGCACTTCTCCAAAATCAATATCCGCATCCGCATCCGCAAATTACAAAATTTGACATCCGATCCATCACTATATATATATATATATATATATATATATATATATATATATATATATATATATATATATATATATATATATATATATATATATATATATATATATATATATATATATATATATATAATATATATATATATATATATATATATAAAGCTGAGATAGCTTCTTTGCTAGTGCGAAAGGAAAGGTTAATGCCAATAATAAGGGTTTCTACAAACTCATTTAATACACTGAACGTTCCAAACCGTATGTCGGACCATCTTTAGCACAATGTATATATTACAATTTCTATTTTAAAATACAATCAAAATATAAATTTATTAACTACATATAAGATATTTAAAATAATAATAATTACAACAAAAAAATAAAAAAGTAATAATATTAATATTGAAATAAAATAAGAAAAATAAAAAGGCTGGGATATTTTGAGATAAAGGATTTCATCATCGAGTGAAAAAGACAATAGAAGAAGTTGATCATTTAAGGATTGGCAATGAGTTTTTATATATAAAACTCCAATATCCAACGGTCATGAAGAAAATACGCATTATGGAAAAGTGTACAGGATAGCAAAGAGGGAGGTCAGTTCTAGAGGAAACTCCTCTACGCTTATCAATCCTCACTTTTAATTGTAGATCAGATTGGCCTACATACGCTGCATTACAGCTGGCACACTTAATTAAATTAATGAGGATCTGAGAAGCATTGAGTGAGATTCCTTGTGTCCGAAGAAAGGATGTACAGAGGGAGTTTTAATTTTTAGAAATGAGATGGCATTTGGAGAATATAGCTTCAAGTATAGTAAGAATATTTCTATTAAGTTGAGATGTAAGTGATCATATATATGTAAGTTTTAGGTATATTTCTTGTTTAGGTATAGTATGAGAATGACGAGTGGGTCTAAAGATATTAGTGAGAAATTCGTTAATACTTTTTTTACTTGGAACTTTGGGAATAAATTAAAATGGAAAAGTATTTTAATAAATTCCATCTCTGTATGGAATATATAAATATATATAATATATATATATATATATATATATATATATATATATATATATATATATATATATATATATATATATATATATATATATATATATATATATATATATATATATATATATATATATATAATATATTAGTGATGGACCGAATGTCATATTTTCTCATTTCCGGATGCGAATTAGAATTTTAGAATTTTCGTCAGGTGCGGATGAGGATGTTAATTTTGATGAGGATGCTCCACGGATGCGAAAGCGGATACCTAATATTACTATATATATATATATATATATATATATATATATATATATATATATATATATATATATATATATATATATATATATATATATATATATATATATATATATATATATATATATATATATATATATATATATATATATATATATATATATATATATATATATATATATATATATATATATATATATATATATATATATATATATATATATATATATATATATATATATATATATATATATATATATATACGTTGATAAAGGTTCATAATAAAAAGAGTAAGAAGCAGAATAAATCAAAAATGAAAGACAAGCAAACAATATTCCGAGGAATTTTTCCCTGGAAATTTTTATTGTTATATTTTTAAAGAAGGAAGAATAAGAATAAGGAGAGCAAAAATGGAGTTTTGGACTATGTAAGTCATAAAAGAGTAAAAGAATCAATTTGGAATTTTTAAATTGAATTCTTTTTTTTATATTAAAGTAAACAAATAAATTATTAAAATATATAAGGAAAGTTGAATTGAGGAAAAGTTTTATAATCTTTTCTTTTTGGAAGTATTTTATCATTTTTCTTAAAATAATTACGCAATCTCACTAGTTGAGATAGACTCAGAAAAATTTTGATTTACGATGAGCACATCCGGGCCATTACACAAAGACGGGGGCCACTTTTTCTCATATGACAGAGGCAGACAACCTCACTTGCTTACCTTTTATATTTATTCCAATGAAAAACTAATATACAGCTCTCACTATCTCACATTCATGTTAGAAAAGGTGATTTATGCAATATATATATATATATATATATATATATATATATATATATATATATATATATATATATATATATATATATATATATATATATATATATATATATATATATATATATATATATATATTTCACTGTTTCACACTACAGTTGGGGTAAGAATATAGCTTGTTCTTCAAATTTTGATTTTTATTCAGTCTACGTATTAAAACCTTCCACCAGAAATGATAAATCAGAGTGAAACTGAATTAGGTTAAAATTTTTCCAAAATGGTTGAGTAGGAATAGGCTAAGGAATATGTCTGACCAATGACGAAGGGGTTTTAGAGAGTTCTTGAATATTTGGAGAAAAAAAAATGGAACTAAGATATTAATTTTTTTTTTTTTATTTAACTTAAAATAAAACATATTTTAAGTGTGTTTTTATTAAATTTAAATTTAATAGAAAACCCGGGGTGTGCAAAAGAGCTTGCTGTTAGATATTTGGATTAGTATAAGTATGTTCAGGAATAGTAGGAAGTTCGAGGGATGGATAGAAGGTGGAGGTTGGTGGTTCTGGTTGAGGGGGTTTTTGAAATATGCGGGGTTGTACTCTGTGTGTCTCTAAAATTTGGGTTTTTACTTGATTTGAGAGTTTTGTTTTCAAAATATATATGAAAATGCATAAAATGGATAGTGTGATGGTTAGAGTTAATCCCGAAATCGTGTATTGTTCAGGATGCCATACTTGATGGTTTTGGAATGTTCTGTTAATGGAATCTAGTTGTTTGTTCCAATGGATGTTTATTGGGATTAACTGTATTTTATTTGGATAATTTCGAAGGTTAGGAGTGAAATCTGGGTATAGGGACTGATTAAAGTGATTTCTGGGGTGGTTGGGTAGCCAATCGGATTGAATTAACAGGTGAGCTGGGTGTAAGTAATTGTAGGAGTCTGAGAGAAATTTACATCCATGTGGAATAGCGAATAGATAATTATGTAATATTTCTGGGTTAGATTTTGGGCAGGTTATGGAGGCAGTGATTATTTGAGGCATAGATATGTGAGTGATATTGTTGAGAGGTACCGTATAAGGAGATTTGTTTTGGAAAGGGATGTATTTGCAATAGTTTAAGGGTTCTCTGTTTTGTAGTAAGGATATAATGCAGTTAGGAGTGGTTGTCGTATGCATCAAATCTGTTGGTATGCAAATATTTAAAGTTGCAAATTCTCTGCAGTGGTTAGATGAAATAGTTTTACTGTACGTATATGTTAGTTCTTCTGAGTTAACAAAGAAATAGGTATAAGGAGTTTGGATTGTGATTCTGGTTGAGGAATGATTATGATAGGTTGGGAAAGTTATTATTTTATAAGTGTCAAAGTATGAATGGGTGACAAAGGGAATGAGGGTTGATACATAATATGCATGGTCTATGTGAGGAATGGTCCATGTATATGAAAGAAATTGGTAGTAATTTTCAGGAGTAGGGAAGATTATCAATTGAGAGTTTATTTTGGGTTTGATATCTCTTAATGTAGATGTAATGAACTGATAGGAGTATAGGTTTAGGGGAGTAATGTGTTGTTTTGAAATAGTTAGTGTTTGCTGTATGATTTCTATTAATTTGTTAGTATCCTCGATGATAATGTTTACTAAATTGAGATATAAGTTTAGTTTCGAAATTTCTAGTTGAAAATCTATTGAAGAGATAGATATATTATAGAGGGTGTATAGTGTTTCTTGATTGGTTTTGAGTTGAGAGAGAGTTTTTGTGTTTTCGTGAATTTGTGTGTTTATTTGAGTAATGGCTGTTTCAGAATTAAATCCTGATTCTACTATTAAATCTACTTTTTTTGAAATGGTTGAAAGATCTTTGGAGGTTGCGGTGCCGAAAAGTGATTTTAATATTTCTCCACCAAGATTGAATAGGCCTCTTTTGTTTCGGAGGTTGGTGTGGTTTGTTTTAATGTGTGTTAATATCCATGGGTTTTCCAGCAAGTGTTCTAGTTTGATAATTTTATCTTGAAGATGATTTTTTATATATTTTATTTGTGTTGGTGTTTGTAGAGTCGAGTTCGATTGGGTTTTAGAAAATCTAGCTGTGTATCGTGTTTGTAAATAAGGTATGTGGGATTTCAGTAATTCTCTGAGGTTATTATATAAATTTCTTATTTCTAAATATAAGGAGTCTGGGCACTGCATGTTCAACTGTATTTCGAGAAATCCTTGAGTGAATAATGTTTTCCCTATATTCTGGGCAATGAATCCTGAAAATAGTTCTGATTTATCACTCTTCAGTTGTGTATTTGTTACCGTTGTCCATAAAAGAAGAAGACTGAATTGGACTAAAATGAATTTCATGTTTCTGGAATGAAAAAGAACAGTGTAAGGTAATATCCTTTGTGAGAGTAAAATTGTTTAAGAGTATTTGTAATTGATAGTTAGGCAAATGGTAATATAAATAAATGTTGTGATTATTTGTTTGACATTTATTTATGTTTATTCTTCATATTGTTATATGAAGTGTTCTCCTCCCATGAGGAAATTCGATTGGTGAGAAGTGGAAGGAGGTGTTGGTAGGGGTGGTCTGGATTTGGTTTTTTGTGGTAAAGGAGGAAGTGGTGTAGAAGATGGAGGTGGGGGTCTAGCAGGGGGTCTGGGTGGAGGGAATGGGGGTTCACCAGCACCTCGAGGCATAATTTGTTTAGGGGGTAAAACCCAAGTTTTCTTACCTAATGTGATTGTTTCTGAAGAAGTAGATTGTGATTGTGAAGAGGATGTGGTGGGAGGAGAGGAAGAGCTTGTCTGTTGGCCTTGTAGTGGGTGTTGGAGTTGGTGTTGTTTCGTCTGACTGCGTAAGGTCATGGGAAAAGATTGAGGAATGTGTTGGTAAGTGATGGGTGGTTTGTAACTGGGATCAAGGTGTCTGCGATCAGGGGGTGCGGGTGGGGATATATTTTGGTCGGATGGAGGAGTAATTTCAGGTGCTATGTTCTGGAGAGTTGTAGGGTGGGGTGTAGTTGTTTTAGGTGGTGGAGATAAAAGGCGGGGTGGTGAAGGGAATATGTCTAGGGTAGGTGAAGGGATGGGTAAATGAGAATGAGATGATGGTTGAGGGGGAGTGGGTGGAAAAAGGGTTGTTTGAGGGAGAGCTTTAGAATGTGGGATGTGAGTGGGAGAGGTGGGTTCGGTGGAATGATCGGGTTGATGAGGTGGTTTGTGAGGTACCTTTGGTTCAGTAGGTGATGTGTTTGAAGGAGGACGAATAGGGATGGGTTGTGGGAGTATGATAGCTCTTTGTAGAGGATTGATTTGTGAAGAGGTGTGAGGCCGGGGTTTAGGTTGTGGTTGATTTGGAGCAGATGGTGGTGGAAGTATAGTGGGAGGAGGATTGGGAGCTATTTTGACGTTGTCTGTGTGTACGATAAATTCTTTGGAGGTGTCTAGACATTGGAGTAAGAGTTTGTTAGAAGGAATGTGACGTTTTACAAGAAAGGGGCCTGTCCATTTTGGGAATAACTTTGGGGATTGATGAGGTTTCTTAGTGTCCAGTATATAAACGTAGTTACCAATGTGTATGTCTTTTACTAGAGCTTGTTTGTGTTGTGTAGCTATTTGTTTTTGTGTTGAGTCTAATAGGTGTTGACGAGCTATATCTCTGATTGCAGTCGCTCTTTCAGCTAATTCATCAATGTAGTCATTGGTGGAAGGAGGGTTGGTGGAGTCTGTGTTGGTGAAAGGTGATTTGTAATTTGGTAAATGCCAAGGTAGTCTTTTATTATAATGATGTAAGAGGAAATGTGGGGTTGTGGCAATGGAAGAGTTGAAGGTGGTGTTTATAGAAATTTGAGCGAAGGGTAAATATTTGCTCCAATCATTGTGGTTGGTGTTAACAAAATGTCGAAGGAAGTTAGCTACTTTCAAATTTTCACGCTCTACTAGGGAGTTGCTTTGTGGATGTCTGACAACAATGTTAAGTGCTTTTATTCTCCATTGAGAACATATATCTTTAAAGAATTGGGATCTGAATTCTGGAGCCATGTCTGACAACAGGACTTCAGGTGTGCTATGTCTAGTAATTATTCGTTCGAGGAGAGCTTGTGCAATGTCTTTAGAAGTGTGTTGTTTAAGAGGAACTAATTCTACGTATCTTGTAAGTTGGTCTTTAAAAATGAGAATGTATTTAGATTGTGTAATGTGGCAAAGTGGGAGAGGTCCTAAGATATCACAGTGAACTTTTGAGAAGGGTTCCAGAGCTAATGGGTATTCTTTAATGGGGGCGAGTTTAGGGATGGCTCCTTTTACTCTGTTGCAAGAATCGCAGTTGGCGCAGAATTGCTTAATGAGGGTGTGTAGTCTAGGGAAGGTGTATCTTTCTTGTACTCTAATTTTGGTTCGATCGTGACCACAATGTCCTGCTGCTAAAGTGGAATGATTGTAATCGATGACAGAGTGTATCATAGCGTCAGGTACTTCAAGTAAATGACGACCAGTGGGGGTTATATAAAATAAGACTTCTTGTATAATCATATGTGGGGAGTGAGGTAGAGGAGGTGGAGTTGATGAGGATTGAGAAAGTTTAATGCGTTTGTAAAGAGGTCCTAAGCGAGGGCAGGTTGCTTGTTGTGTGGCAAAATTTTCTTTTGTGAGAAGAAACGATTGAGGTTGAGGTGTGAGGAGGGTTGTTAGGTGATGGGAGAGTTGTGGAGAAGTGGGAGATGGAGGTGGGTTGCGACTTAGATAGTCAGGTATAATGTTGAGTTTTCCCGGTTTATATTCTATTTTTGGATTGAAACTTTGAATGAATAGGTTCCAACGTTCGAGTCTGCCTGTGAGTTGTTTGTGACGGAATAAGTGTGTTAAAGGTTGATTGTCAGTTATGATGGTGAGTGGATATCCAAGAATGGTGTGACGAAATTTAGAGAGGGCAAAGATTATTCCTAGGGCCTCTTGCTCTAATGTGCTATAATTAGTTTCTGCTTTGGAGAGGGAACGACTAACAAAAGAGAGAGGAATTTCTTTTCCTGTGTCATCAAGCTGATATAAGACAGCACCTAATCCTTTATGAGAAGCGTCAGTGTTTACGAAAAATGGTTTATCGTAATCAGGAAAAGCTAGTTGTGGGTGTAGAAGTAAAGCTTGCTTAAGAGTGTTGAAGGCTAACTGTTGTTCAGGGTTCCAAACAAATTGTGCATCCTTACGTAGTAGTGATGTGATTGGTTTAGCAATAATGGCGAAATCTTTGATTAAGTGGTTAAAATAGTTAAGAAAACCCATGAGTGAGCGGGTTTCGGCAGTATTTGTAGGAGGGTTAAAAGATTGTAATGTTTGCAATTTGGCTGGGTCGGGGCTGATACCCTTGTTTGAAATGCGAAAGCCTAGAAAAAGGACACTTGTTCTAAGGAAATGACATTTGGAGAGTTTGATGCGGAGATTGTTTCTCCGAAAAGCTTCAAATACTTTGGTGATATTTTCGAAGTGAGAGTGTATAGAGTGACCAACTATTAAAACGTCATCAAGGAAAACTCTACAAGCAGTTCCTAAGAGATGGGAGAGGGCAAGTTCCATTGTTCGTGCAAAAACGGGAGGAGCATTTGAGAGACCAAAGTTTAGTCTAGTGGGGCAGTACTGACCTCTTGGAGTTCGAAATGCCAGGTAGGGTTGTGTGTCTTCCTCAATTTCGAGGGCGTGATAAGCATCGAGAAGATCTACTGAGGTAAAGAGGGAGCTCTTTCCTAATGTATTGAGGAGGTCAGTGATGCATGGGAGGGGATAGCGATCTAAGACTGTGTGAGAGTTGATATGTCTATAATCTGCCACAATTCTGGGGCGTGTGGAGTTCTTTTTGGGAATGACTAAGAGGGGTGAGCTGTGTGGAGAGGAGATTGGTTTTATGTAACCTTTTTGAAGGGAGGTGGTGACCCACTCGTCTATGTGTGTTAGATATTTGTGAGGAAGGCGGTATTGTGGGCGATATAGTACTTTAGGGGTGTCTGGTTTGAATTGAATGGAGAATTTTTGTAAAGGGCAAATTGGGACCTCATCATCTTCGAGAGCGATGACATCACTATATGAAAGAAGAAGTTGTAATAGACGATCAAAGAGAGCAGGATCATGTAAAAGAGTATCTTCTTGTGAAGTATTCTTTATAGAGGAAGATATAATTTCTTTATAAGTGGATATAAGTTGGGATGTAGTGAGACCTTTGGTGGAAGTGTTGAGATAAGTGTGAGCTGTGGGTATTGGTTCATCTAAAAGTATGATGGGGTTAGCAGTGGAAGACGAGGGTGTTCTTTTGTAGAGTTTGTGGGGAAGCGCTTAAATTTATTATATCTATTAAAATATGGCCTTTAGTGCATGTGCTCAAAATGTTTCCAGCGTAAAGATAGTTATTTATGTGAACGTTGTTAGTTGCCAACACTAAATTATCGGAGGGAGTTGTATGTGCAGTAGATAATGCATTGAGAGAAAGAGTTGTTTTAGAATAAGGATGAATATCAATGGTAGAAGTGGTATATAGATTATATTGTACATCAGAGTCTATAAGAAGATTATGGGAGATTGAAATATCGTCAGAGTATAGAGGTGGGGTAAGTGTATTTGTGTGAGAGAGTGAATGTGGGTGAGCAGAAGGAGTGACAGCCGAAGATGTGTGCAGTGTGGGAGATGCTTCTGAAGGTGATGTTTCATCGTTTTGAGGGATGGAGTTTGAGTATTTATGGTGTGCGTGTGGTTGTGGAAGTGTGAGAGGTGATAATTGTTTTTGAGATGAATGTGAAGAAGGTGATTGAGATAGTAAGGGATGAAATGTTGGATTGTTATTAATGTCGATTACAAGCAAAAAATTTTTAAGATCTAGAGAGATGGGTGCTTTACTGAAAAGATTTGTGCCGAGGAGGAAGTCTGAGTGAAAAGAGCAGAGTGAATCATGTACGACCATAAAAGTTACCGGGAATACAGATGTTGCAAGGTGTATATCTAATGTGATTGTGCCAAGTTGGGGAAAAGTTGAACCAGTGATAGATTTAAGTTGTGTATTACATGTACCTAGTTTTATTGGAGTATTGAGTGTATGTTGGAGATTGTGAAAGACAGATAATTTACATAAAGAGCCATTAGAACCAGTGTCGAGTAGAAATGATTTGTGAGGTAAGTTGTGATTGTTGAAAGTAATTTTTGCTTTGATGAAATAAGTTGGACCCGCTGTGTCTTGAGATGTGAGTGAAGGTAGGGATTTAGTGTTGAAATGTGAAGAGATAGTGTTAAATGAAAATGGAATAGTGTTGGTTTCAGGAGTTTCATGTACAACTATAGATGTATTTATGGGGAGTAATGAAGATGGTGGAAGCTGTGAGTGTGGTTGGTCTGATTGTGATGGTTGTTGTGAATGCTTTGTTTGAAAGGGTTGTTGATGTAGTTGAGATATGTTCTGTTGTTGATGTTGAGGTAATTGTGGTGTATGTGGAGGAAGAGGAGAGTGTTGATAATGGTGTATTTGTGATTGAGGGTGATGTTGTTGAAGTGATGATTGTTGTTGCTGTTGGTGGTGAGATTGCTGTAAAGATGATGGAATGTGAGAAGTTGCTGTAACATTCTGATGTGGATGAGGAGAAAGTTGAACCTGAGTTTGTGAGGTTTTTGGATACGTTTGTTGTGGTAGTTGTAAAGATATAGTGTGTGTGAGATCATTTTGAGGTGAAATATCAGTGTCATAATTGTTATCAATATTAAGAATAAACATTAAAATTTAAATGCGAATTTTGCTTAAAATAATTGCTATCTAAATTTACTACTATCTACATCATTAATATATAAATGATTAAATTTATTGCATGCATTTTTATTAACTAACTTATTTATATCAGTATATGCACTCATTTGAAAACCGAGAGGTTGAGTTGAGTGCTGTTGCTCAACCTCTAAAGTTGAAAATTTTCTTGTTCTGGGGAGTTGTTATTTTTGTAAGAGTGGCAATGCTCTTGAGAAATTTGCTGATCATCTGGGAAATATTGATGGGTTGAAGGGCCAAGGTGATTTTCTTGATCTTGAGTTGGAGAGGAGACTAGATTGAAATTTTGATATTGGTTGTTTCTCAAGTTGTTATTCCTCTGAGTTGGGGCGGTGGGAAGAGAGCGTCTTTGTATTGCAAGATTTTTGTGGGAGACTTGATTTTCTTGCTGCTGTGAAGGAGGACGGACTCCTTTATATTCTTTCCTATAGATTCCTTTTCCTTTCCAAAGTCCTCTTTTTATGATGTTCTCTATCTGTGGAGTGATTGGAGCGTTTCTGAATGTGAAGTTTGGATTGCGGGGATCAAAGGTGGAGTTTTTGCAATTTGGAGTAGATCCTCTAACGTGGTATTGATAGCAATGATGGCAATATGGATTGAAAGGGCAATATGCACTAAAATGATCTGCTTGTTCGCAATGATAGCAGATTTGTGGAGTTGAATTTGTTCTTGGAGTGCGGTTTGGAGGGTTGCTTTGGATAAAGGATTGCTTAGGGGTTGGTTTAGGGTTTATGTAGTTTAAGTTATTAGACAATAGATGAACGTCGATTGGGGAGAACGGAGGGTTTGCTTCTGTGGTAGGGAGGGAGTACAGACGACCTTCAGAAGTTTGGAGTAATTTTTGGACTTGTTTGGGAAGGGGGAGGTTGTAATCATAATTTTTAATAAATTCTCTTCTATGATCTTGTAGCGTTTTAGGAATTTGAGTATATAGGAAAGAGGTAGTTATTGCAGTAATTACTTTTTCTGGGAGATTGATAGTGGAGTCTTTTTCGGTGAGTTTCTGGAAAAATTCCTTTACTAATTTGTGAATGGAGAGAGCACTTGAGGCAATTGTGTGAGTGGAATCCCACTTAAAATCTAATAGTTTTTGGAAGGCTTCAAAATGGTGAAGAGAGTGTTCTGGAGGTACCAAACATCTTAATGTCTCAATGAATTCTTCAAAAGTGGAGAGGCGAAGGAGTTCTGGGTTAGAATTTAAAAGTTGTCGAAATTCGCCCTTTGTGAGGTGAATTTGGGATCGAGCTTGAGTTATTTTGGTACGGTCATCCAAACAATGTTTAATTTGGATGTTTTCTTTTACATCTTCAAGCCATCTAGAAAAGGTAGGGCCTTCCCACCTATTGGTTATTCTCCCTATGAGTATTAATTCTTCTTTGGGAATAGTGGTGATGGCAGCAAATGTTGGGGGGTTGTTGGGGGAGTCTGGCTGTATTGGATTCTCATTGGACATAATGATGTGAATTTATAAAAATGATAACCAAAAAATTTTATACTCACAATCTGGTAGAAGGTTTTCTAATGGTGTAGACTTTGTGGGAAGATGCAGGTGATGGAGATAATTTGAGTCGCCACTTTCACTGTTTCACACTACAGTTGGGGTAAGAATATAGCTTGTTCTTCAAATTTTGATTTTTATTCAGTCTACGTATTAAAACCTTCCACCAGAAATGATAAATCAGAGTGAAACTGAATTAGGTTAAAATTTTTCCAAAATGGTTGAGTAGGAATAGGCTAAGGAATATGTCTGACCAATGACGAAGGGGTTTTAGAGAGTTCTTGAATATTTGGAGAAAAAAAATGGAACTAAGATATTAATTTTTTTTTTTT